>ML394988.1:0-48233 GCA_005239525.1 Nicotiana knightiana | reverse complement strand
GGGGAGGAGATTATGTTAGCTAGAGAGTATATATGGCCAATGTAATTTTACATTATAAGTTGTACACAAACGAATACTTGTAATAGATGCAAGTGTGAAAGGGTAAGACCAATGCATAAAGTTATTAACAATCAACTTTTGCACTTTGGATTGTTTTATGAGTTCCCAGTAATATCCTCACTACGAACAATTGTCCTCACTGCTATACAACTGAAGATGTTAATCATATCTTTTTCCAGTGTCCCAAAACCTCTCCCTTATGGAATGTACTTGTTTATCCTCAAAATCCTATAACAATTAAATTTGTACGTGATTTTAAGGATACGCGGATTAACTTGATACAAAGCGATAAACTAAGTTGCAATTGAATAAACAACGATAAAATAAATTCAAACCATACGAGTTGGATAGTTTCAGCCTTAATGAAATAGCCACTCTCGATCCGGTCTCACTAAGACCGGTGTATGAAAAGAACAAGAGCTGAAGACAGAGAAAATAATAATATAATGCTTTTGAGTGCGTGTTACAATGTGCTTCATGAATTATCAGGCCTCCTTTATATAGTCGGGGAATCCTATTTTAGGTACAACTCTATAAAAGGTAAAAACTTTTCTAATTCACTGATTGCCGGTTCCTTATCGATACGTGAAAGATTTCCACCGTAATATTAGGCCGGTCACATATATTTCGGCTTCTTTTGGCTATGCTGGATTGTCTGACAATGTCCTTCGAAGTCGTTTGAGGCTAGGACAAATTTCGGGACTATGACCTCGATATTCTCGAAGGCAGGCGTCATGCCCCCGGGTTCTGGCCCAGTGGAACGTTGGCCCGATTTCAGTCCCTTGTTGCCATGTCTCGAATCTGGCTTATTTTGTCGGAGGCTGGGATGAACCATGAGCTCGATTTCACCCGTATACAGATAGTCCCCTCGTTTTCTGGAGAGTAAACGACAAGAAACAACACGAGCTTCCGATTCTTACTTCAACACATCTTGACATAAACGACAAAACAACCGAAACGTCTTGTCAATTAAGTCATAATGGCCTTAAATGTTTGTCAGCCGCCGGTCGGCCGTCCTTAGATGTGAAAAGCCACTGAACTACTATAAATACCCCCTCTTTTGTTCATTTTTACTTTACATCCAAACCTTCTACCCTCGTACCTTTAGGATTTCAATACTCTTTAGCACTTTTACCCCGGTTATTCGAGGTCCTTTGCAAGAATTTTTACCCATCTTCATCTTAAGCCAACACTTCAACTTCCTTTCTTTCTTCAACTTTCTCAGATTTTCCTCCATCTTCATTTTCTAAAGAATGCAAAAGACTTCCAAACCATTCCCCAGAAAGAAGTTCCTTCTACCTCGCTGCCGGCTACTGAGGCCGAGGAGACCGTTTTGCGCGCGACCGTCGATGAACCAGTACCTGAATCCCATTTGAAAATGTTCATCCCTGGGGGATTCTCGGTCAACGTTGATTTCAAGGTTGAAAATCCTTCCTCCTTACAAGGTCGGTGTGAGGAGGGCTCGAGATACATCTGCTCGATTACCAAAAAGGTCCTCCCTACGGTCTGAAAAGACTGCAACTGCGCCAATAAAGACATTTTGGTCCCCGAACCCGATGAAGCCATTACCACCTATGTTGAGGGATACCTACGTGTTTACACTTATCCTTTTACATTGGTTCAGGTGGACCCGGTCATTTTAGATTTTTGCAGGAGGTACAATGTGTGCCTAGGCCAGATTCATCCATCACTATAGAGGATCGTGATCCTCCTCCGTTTTTTTGTGAACAAATTCGATAGGTGCTCATTCACCATTGACCATCTACTTTGCTTATACAGTCCCCGAATCTTCCGGGGGAGGGGGGGGGGGACTAATAAAGCTTGTGCGTTGGGCCAGTAAAGCCCCGTTCTCAAGTATTGATGAGGACCGGGACCAGGGTTGGCAAGGTTATTTTGTCTCGGTGAAGACTTTGGACTTGATCCCAGCTGAGTGCAGGCCATTCCCTGAGAAGTGGAATACGTCATGTAAGTATAACTTACTTTCGAATGTCAATTTTATACTTACTTCTCTTTCCCTTACCGTCGCTCGGGTCCCAAATGTTGTCCCTCGACTCAAGGAGTGGGTCGAGGTTATCGTTTCACGTATGCCCTACTCCGAGCGCTCGTGATGCAAACTCTTGAAGGGTCGTTGGGAGGCCTGTTCCCATGGTGAGACCTCTTTCCCGAGTAGGTTGTATTAGGATTCTACTTTTAACATTAAGCCCTTACTCCCCTTACTTCTTTTTGTAGGCTTATCTAAGGATGTCGAGCTTAGGCCTCCAGTCGGTGGCGAGAACTTACCTACCGAGTCCTCTGCTTTGAAATAGGTCGAAGAAAGGAAAAGGAAGAGGGCTCCGAGTTCCCCTAGCTCGGAGAAGAAGAAAAAAGGATAAGGCTGGTGTGTAAGTTGAAAGTAAACACCAGCTCCTTAACACCAGCTTCGGATTCTCTCTATTGGATGAGGGACGAATCCAATGAAGAAGAACCTTTTGTCCTGGTGGCTCGCGAGCTGTCGCAACTCGAAGAGTAGCGGGCCTCTGAATCAAAGATTGAGGTTGATCTGCCTCAAGCCAAGGATGTCGATAAGGAGATCGGGGCCGAGGCTTCCCGGGATGCGGGCAGCGCCCCGAAGGAGGCACTCGGCATGATAGACATCATTGAGTCACCCTCGTTTACCGTCTATGTAAACAACGCCAAGCGGTGAGAGCACCCTAACGAGGGGGCCCGTGGAGCGGTCGACCCCCTCCGCTGCTTTTTTGATGCCGTGGATTCCACCGCCACGGAAGACGTCACCAGATTAGGTGACTTAGAGGTACGGAGGAAAAGTCTGTCCTCGGAGGAAGGTGGGCCTAATCGAGCCTGAAACTGATCAACCGGTTCCCTGCCCCAAGTGTGGATCCTGATCGGAAGCGGTCCATTATCATCACCGTTCCGGAGGATGTCGGGGTTCTTTTCGCCCCCATAGGGGTGGCCAGTTACCTCCGGTGCCTAGTGACTGAAGAAGACTAGGCCAAAATGAACGAGGTAGACTCACCCTGCCTATTCAATAAAGTACAATAGGCGCTAAACCGGATAATTCTAGATAACTCCTAATGATTTCAATTTCTCCCCTGATACTTAAACTAATTCATTGATAATCTTAACATTTTTCTTCGTATTTGTAGGCCTCGGTGGTTCACCATGAAGCTTTCCTCCGATATCGGGATGAGCTGAACCAACTCAGAGCCAAAGTCAAAGAGCTTGATGAGAAGAGAGATACATACAAACTTCTCAGCAAGAAACGTGAAGGAGAGGCTAAGGGCCTTTGAGCTGAGTTGGAAGTGGCTCGGAAAGAACACGCTGACCTGGTTGAATAGGTAAAAATATTTGAAGTTAGTGATGATGAGATAGACACGGTGACTAATGGTCGGAACCTGCAGGTCCAACAGAAGATTGATTGGATTGACCAACTCCGAGCCGAGATGGATGCAATCAAGGTCGATGCCGAAGAATGGAGAGGCAAAATGGACCGCCTAGCCCGGAAAAGGAGACTTCCCAGCCGCAGTTGACCTCTGCAGAAGCCCAACTTCGAGCGACAAGGGAGAAGGCTGAGGAACGGTCCCAACAAATTGAGGAGCTCCAGTCTCAGCTAAGCTCAACTGTTGTCAATCGAGAGGCCCTTGTCAAGGAGCTTGAAGCAGCCCAGTCGGTGGTTGAAGTAACCAAAGCTGATGCCGACGAGTTGGTGGCCCAGTATAAAGCCGATGCCGAGGCAGCCCAGGACTGCCTGAAAGATATTGTCGAATTTGTGAAGTGGCAGTTCCGAAGGAAGGCCCTCGAGGAAGTCCATGCTCGGGGTTTTGATTTGTCGGCCGAGGTCGAAAGTTCTATGGGGTTTGAGGCCAAGGCCAAGAAATTGGCGTATCCCGAGGACGAAGAAGACTTCGAGGATTCGGGTCGATCCGGGGGCGGTGAAGACTCTGATGGCCCCGGTGATGAGGCGGCTCCGGTGGAGACCAAGCCGTTTAAGTGCCTTGTAGATTTTTCCTTATTTTTGTACCTTTGTACTTTTTGTCAAGGCTGTTTGGCCTTTGTAAAGATCTCTCTCTCTCTATATATATATATATATATATATAAGGCTCTTTTTCCCTTCGACAATTTTTAAGCTTGTTTCCTTTCGCTCTTTTCTTTATGATTGTAAAGATATCGAATGCCTCAGCACGTAATAATTAGGTCTTGTTCGAAGGTTCAAACAAACCTTGCTCTCGATATTATTTGATTAAGACTCATGGGGGGCTTGGTATGACCGGAAGCTTTTCCCAAAGTACTTTGAATATTTTAAATTACACTTTTCCGAGGGTATCGTTTTGAACTGGTTTAAAAATTTTGAAGGCCTTATGTTTTGGTTACGGGTCTCGGACGTCTACGAGCCATTCTAGGGCGTCCATACCCTTTCTAGTTCGGGTGTTTCCCAGTGAGCTTGTTACCTCGAGTCGTTCGGTCTTAACCGAGACAACCGTCCCCGAATGAGGATGGCCGTAGCCTTAAAAGTTTGGGCACTGCCTAATATGCTTTGTGCCCCCGGGCTTCGTTATCTCGGGTCGTCCGAACATGCCTTGGGCGGCTGTCCCCGAGTGAGGTGGCCCTTGGGCTCGATGTCTTTAGGGGATCAAATGTAAGAAATTTTTTTTTCAAGGGACAAAATATTTATCCGCTAGGTAGAAACTTCCTATCATTTTTGTGCGTAATATACAAAGTTACACTTGTGTTCAAGATTTGTGTCGGGGATGGGCCGGTCTATGTGGACACGTTGATTTGACCGTTTGGCCCTTACAGTACATCCTATCGATTGAGCCTAGACTATTCGAGCACAAAGTTTCTTTCCTTTCCAAAATCATTATCTGAGGGTAATGCCCCCAGTGTTCGAGGACGATCATAGAGAAGCCTCGGATACTGTTAATGGGAGCTCACAAACAATCTTCGATACTAATTTAGCATGATCCACTGTTGCCTCGTTAAAAACCTTGCCGAAAAATCCATTTGGGACAAAACAGGTTCGAGGGAAAAAGAGTGCCACGCGTGCTTTCAGGCCTAAAACATTATATCACTCTTTGACTCTTACCTGCAAGTGTTAGTTCAAAATGTAAATAAATAGAAAAGTAAACGGGTTCGTACCATAGCAGTAATATCGTTTCAAATGAGTTATGTTCCAGTTGTTCGGTAGTTGCTCACTGTTCATTGCTCCGAGTTTGTACGACCCTTTTTCGGTGATCTCGATAATTTGATACGAACCTTCCCAGTTCGGCCTCAACTTCCCTTTATTTGAGTTTCGGGTGTTTAATGTGACCTTCCTTAATACTAAGTCCCCGACATTGAAGTGTCAAAGGTTGTTTCTTCGATTGTAATACCTCTCGATCCGTTATTTTTGGCCGGCCAGCCGGACGAGGGCGGCTTCACGCCTTTCATCTAACAGTTCCAGAATCGTATTCATGGTCTCGTTGTTTGATTCTTCGATTGCATATCAAAAATTGAGACTCAATTCTCCGAATTTGACTGATACTAGAGCTTCAACGCCGTAAACCAACGAGAATGGGGTAGACCCGGTACTGGACTTTGAGGTCGTACGGTATGCCCATAAGACTTTGGGCAACATTTCTTTCCATTTTCCTTTGCCGTTGTTCAATCACTTTCTGAGGTTTTGTATATGGTTTTGTTTGTGGAATCCGCTTGCCCGTTCTCATTAGGGTGATAGGGTATTGGCAGGATCCTTTTCCTCGTATGATCTTCGAGAAACTTGCTCACTTTACTGCCGAAGAACTGCTTCCCATTGTCGCACACAATCTCGGCCGGCATTTCGAACCAACATATTATGTGGTCCCAGATGAAATTAATTACTTTCTTCTCCCTAACTTTCTCAAATTCCTGGGCTTCCACCCATTTAAAAAAATAGTCAATTATAAACAATATAAATTGAGCCTTATCGGGTGCCCATGGAAGGGGGCCGACGATGTCCATCCCCCATTTCATGAACGACCAGGGTGAAAAGTCAGAGTGTAGCAGCTCTCTGGGCTGATGAGTCACCAGAGCATGACTTTGACATTCGTCGCATTTTCATACGAACTCCTTCGCGTTTTTTTCCATATCGATCCAATAGTAGCTAGCTTTAATTATTTTTGAAGTAATAATTCAGTGCCCGGATGATTTCTGCAGGCGCCTTCATGGATTTCCCTTAAAACATACTCGGTGTCTCCTAGTCCTAGATATATTGTGAGTGGGTCATCGAACGTTCTCCGGAACAGTGTACCGTCTTCGGACATGCTGAACCGCGCCGCCTTCATACGCAGAGTCCCCGATTCCTTAGGGTCCGAGGCAGTTTTTTGGTCTTCATATATTCTTTATATTTGTTTCTCCAATCCCAATTTAGGGTTGTTTAGTTTATCTCGGTGTGACCTTCTTCTACGATCGATCTCATGAGTTGTACAACCTCCCTCGTTTGAACTCATTTCCATCGACTGATGATTCCAAGTTAGCAAGGGCATCAACCTCGCTGTTTTGATCCCGAGGCACATGTTGTAGAGTCCACTCCTTGAACCGATGTAATGTTACCTGCATTTTATCCAGGTATCTTTGCATTCATTCCTCTCTAACTTCGAATGTCCCATTAACTTGGTTCACCAAAAGGAGGGAGCCGCACTTAGCTTCGATCACCTCTGCCCCCAAGCTTTTGGCCAGTTCGAGACCTATAATCATGGCCTCATACTCGGCCTCAGTGTTAGTTAATTTTACAGTCCTAATAGATTGTCTAACTACATTACCTGCGGGTGGCTTCAATACAATTCCAAGCCCAGACTCCTTCACGTTTGATGCGCCGTCCGTAAAGAGGGTCCAGATTCCCGAAAAAGTCCCCGAGTTTAACAACAACTCTCTTTCGACCTCGAGTATTAGGGTCAACGTAGAGTCAGCTACAAAGTTTTCCAAAATTTGAGATTTAATGGCAGTCTGAGGCCGATATTTGATATCGTACCCATTGATCTCTACGACCCATTTGGCCAACCGTCCCGAGAGATCGACTTTATGCATTAGATTCCTTAATGGGTAAGTGGTTAGGACACATATGGGGTGACATTGAAAGTACGATTTTAGCTTCCTAGAGGCGCTTATCAAAGTGAGCGTCAATTTCTAGGTGAGGATATTTAGTTTCGGCCTCGCCTATAGTCCTGCTAACAGAGTAAATTGGAAATTGCGTACGTTTCTCTTCTTGGACCAGGATTCCACTTACCACTATCTCCGATACTACCAAGTATAGGTATAGTTGTTCGTCTGTCTTCGGTGTGTGAAGCAATAGAGGGCTCGACAGATATTGCTTGAGCTTCTCCAAGACTCGTTGGCATTCCGGGGTCCATGAAAAGTTATTCTTTTTCTTGAACAGTGAGAAAAATCGGTGGCTCTTGTCGGATGACCTCGAAATAAATCGTCCTAAGGCGGCTATGCGTCTGATTAACCTTTGTACGACCTTCATATTATCCACAACAGTGATATCTTCGATGACCTTGATCTTATCAGGGTTGATCTCGATCCCCTAATTGGACACCATGAATCCGAGAAATTTATCGGACCCCACTCGGAATGCACATTCTCCGGGTTCATCTTCATATTGTATTTCTTCGTTATGCCGAAGGTTTCCTACAAATGTTTCAAATGGTCCTCTGCTCGCATGGATTTAACTAACATATCGTCAATGTAAACCTCCATTGAGTTTCCTATTTTTTTTTCAAACATTCGATTTACTAGGTGATGAAGGAAGTTTTTTCTTTGATCACACGGGTCTATCAGAATTTGGTTATACCTGGAATAAGCTTCGAGAAAACTGAGGATCTCGTAGCCGGCCGTTGCATCGATCATTCGATCGATGTCAGGCAAAGGGAAAGAGTCCCTGGGACACGCTTTATTCAAGACTTTATAGTCCACACACATTCTTAATTTGTTCCCTGTTTGGAGGATTACTACGTTTGCTAACCAGTCGGGGTATTTAACCTCCCGGATGGACCTTATTTTAAGGAGTTTAGATACCTCGTCCTTGATGAAAGCATGTTTGACCTCGGACTGGGGTCCCCTCTTTTGATTGACCGGACATAACTTCGGGTCCAGGCTTAGATTGTGAGTGGTTATTTCCGGAAGGATCCCTGTCATATCAAGGTGGGACCAATAGAAACAATCTTTATTGGCTATAAGAAATTGAAAGAGTTTTTTCCTGCGCTCGGATCTCAACCCCGTGCCTAGGTATATCTTTCGATCGGGAAAATATTCGATCAGCATGACTTGCTCCAGTTCCTCGACCGTTGAATTGGTAGCGTCAGAATCGTTGGGAACTATGAAAGACCTGGGAACCCCGTAGTCATCGTCCTCACCCATCTCTTGCTTCTCTGGTTGGGACCAAGTCGTTGTCAGTAGTTGCTATTTTGTTTCTCCCTTGGTTACTGGCACTAGCTCCTTTGGTGTCGAAAGTGTGGATATCGGGATCGTGAACATCTCTTTTGCGGCTGATTGTTCTCCGTAAACTGTTTTTATTCCTCCTGACATTGGGAACTTCAATACCTGGTGCAGAGTCGAGGGTACCGCCATCATGCGGTGAATCCATGGTCATCCGAACAAAGCATTATACCTCATGTATCCTTCGATCACATAGAACTTTGTTTCCTGAACGGTCCAGGCGGTGTTAACTGGTAATGTTATCTCCCCTTTTGTGGTCTCACATAGCAGTTGCACCCGTTTAGGACTCGGACCACATGCACAATCTGATTTTGTAGGCCAAGTTGTTCCACGACCCTCGATCTGATGATGTTTGCAGAGCTACCCGGATCAATTAATACATGCTTAACTCGAGATTTATTTATAAGTACTGATATTACCAGTGCATCATTTTACGGCTGCACGATCCCTTCGGCGTCTTTGTCGTTGAAGGACAAGGTTCCCTCCAGTACGTAATCCCAAGTCCGTTTTTCCCTTGTGATGGATACTTTGATGCGCTTCAGCATCGGCCTCTGGGGAACGTCGACCCCACCGATGATCATGTTAATGACGTGCTGAGGTTCCTCCAGCTCGATCTGTTTACTATAATCTCTATTCCTGAAGTGTTTCTTGGCTTGATCGTTCAAGAACTCTCGGAGGTGTTTGTTGTTGAACAGCCGGGCTACCTCCTCTCTTAATTATTGGCAATCTTCTGTTCTATGGCCATGAGTGCCATGATATTTTCACATTAGGTTAGATTTCTTTGGGTTAGATCAGACTGTAGAGGTCGAGGCCATTTGGTGTCTTTGATGCGTCCAATGGCGGATAAGATGGCGGCGGCGTCGACGTTAAAGTTGTACTCCGATATCCTTGACGCCTCCTTATGCCCGATGGACCTATCAAAAATGTTTTTCATGAGTCCCCGATTGCTTTGCCCCGATCACTCCTTCTCTCACTTTTCATGGGGTTTCGCCCAGATCCGCTACCTTTTCGGTCTCTATTATATGGATGATACCAATCCCTGTTTGACCTCGGTTCATGATCAATGTCTCTCCTAACTTTGTCGACGGCTTTGACGGGGTAAATGGACCCGAAAAGGACTCCGAGTTGATCGTCTTCGACCCTGATTTTTGACTGATACCGATTATGCACGTCAGTCCAAGTGACAGTCGAGTACTCTACCAGATTTTGTTTCGACTGTTGTGAAGCCAAAGAGCTTCGAGCATTGAGTCCCTGGGTGAAGGCTTGAAGTGCCCAATCGTCCGCGACCGGAGGCAAGTCCATCCGTTCCATTTGAAAACAGGACAGGAATTCCCTAAGCATCTCATTATCTCTCTTCTTCACTTTGAAAGCGTCTGACTTCCTGGTCTCGACCTTGATATCCCCGGCATGTGCTTTTACGAAGTAATATGCAAGCATAGCAAACGAGTCAATAGAATTAAGAGGTAGGTTGTGGTACCATATCATAGCTCCCTTAGACAGAGTTTCCTCGAACTATTTCGGCAGGACAAACTCGATCTCGTCATCCTCGAGGTCGTTCCCTTTGATGGCACATGTGTAGGAGGTCACATGACCATTTAGTTTGGTCGTTCCGTTGTACTTAGGAATCTCAGGAATGCGGAACTTCTTTGGGATCAATTTTGGCGCTGTGCTCGGAGGAAAAGGTTTTTGAACAAACTTCTTGGAATCTAGGCCCTTTAATATCGGAGGTGCTCCTAGGATTGGGTCGACCATAGAATTGTAGGTTTCTACCTTTTTGTCATTGGCTTCGATTTTCTTCTCCCTCGATTCTATCCGTTTTTTCAATTCCTTGAGCTTTTTTATGATCTCGGGGTCAGTCCTCAATTCATTTACATTCAGCCTCTCTGTGAATGGTTTATTTCTGCGGGTGGCTTTCGGGGATGGTTCGGACTCAACCCTGCTCGGTGCTCGGCTTTGGTTATGTAACTTAGCTATCGATGCATGTTGAGTTGTAACATTTCGATGATCACCCGCAAATTGATCCCATCATTTTCACCGTTGTGCGTATTCTAGGAAATCGATCGGACTTCCCTATGCACGTTGTTCTCGGGATCGGTAGGAAAATTTGTGTTGATGGCCACATGCGAACTGGCGTCGATATGGTCCGTGACCGGAACTCTGCCGAGATCGACTTGGGGAACCTCATTAGCGGCGCCATGGTGGCTGGACTCCGCATCCATGTTTAGAGGGGCAGACTGGGGGTTTGACATTTCAACTTAAACCTGGAATCAATGACACTTCAAAGAACAAGTGTAAAATAGGGTGTGTTATGGGAATTTGTTTCAAATTGCCGTTATTATCCTTAGCCCCACGATGGGCGCCAAAATGTTTATTCTCAAAATCGAATAACAATTAAATTTGTAAGTGATTTTAAGACTATACAGATTAACTTGATACAAAGCGATAAATTAAGTTTCTATAAATTCAAACCACACGAGTTGGATAGTTTCAGCCTTCATGAAATAGCCACTCTCGAACCGGGCTCACCAAGACCGGTGTATGAAAAGAACAAGAGCTGAAGACAGAGAAAATAATAATATAATGCTTTTGAGTGCGTGTTACAATGTGCTTCATGAATTATCAGGCCCCTTTATATAGTCGGGGAGTCCTATTTTAGGTACAACTCTATAAAAGGTAAAAATATTCTGATTCACTCATTGATGGTTCCTTGTCGATACGTGGCGAGATTCCCGCTGTAATATTATGCCAGTCAGGGATATTTCAGCTTTCTGTTGGCTATACCGGATTGTCTGACAATATTCTTCGAAGTCGTTCGAGTCTAGGACCGATTCCGGAACTATGGCCTCGATATTCTTGAAGGCAGGCGTCATGCCCGCGGGTTCTGGCCCGGTGGGACTTTGGCTCGATTTCGGTCCCTTGTTGCCGTGTCTCGAGCCTAGCTTATTTTGTCGGGGGCTGGGATGCACCATGAGCTCCATTTTACCCGTATATAGTACTCAATAGTACTCCATTCCATCCATATAACATGATTAACTTTCCACTCTCTATCGTAACACAAATTATCGAATATTTGGTTAAATTTTTGTCACGAACCAAAATCAACCATCGTGATGACGCCTATCATGGAACTAGGTAAGACAACTACTCAACTTTTTTCAACATAACCAAAAGCTTTGAAAAGTACGGAAATAGTTAATATATAAGGAAAACCTTTTTAAAACAGAAATAACTACGCCACTCAATACGATCTCTCCCAAAATCGGGGTGTCACCGAGTACATGAGCTTCTACAAAAGAAGATATTCTATTACAATGTCAAAAGAGTAAAACCTGAAATACAAGTAAAGACAACAAAGAAGGGTCAAGGCCTGCAAACGTCATGCAGCTACCTCGATAGACTCCCGAGATCCTGACTCCACACTCAACAACCGCTGTGACTATAAGCACCTAGATATGCACACGAGCTGCAGGATGTAACGTGAATACAACCAACTCAGTAAGTAACAATACTAAATAAAGAACTGAAGATAGTGACGAGCTACACAATTATGGTTCAATTTTTTTCAGAAATTTTCAACATAAGAAAATAGGTATGCTTGCAATTTCGTCAATTTAGGCCAAATCAGCTATCTCATATCAAATTTGAGTAAAAAAGAATATAATATCTTTTAGAAAACTTCCAGACAGTGATATATGGCAGCTAAGTGAAACATAAATGGCATCAAGAGTATCCTCTCAAAGCAACAATCACTAAATCTCTCTCAATGTCTCAGCACTCGGCACTCGGCACTAGGCACTCAACACTCATAATCAATAGGTATTTGCGCTAACTAGGGGTGTACAGACTCCGGAGGGGCTCTTTCAGCCCAAGCGCTATATCAATGCGTCGTGCAGCCCGATCCCATAAATATATAAACAACCATAAGGCTCGTTGCGGCGTGCAACCTGATCCACATACATACAACCCTAAGGATCTTTGCAGCGTGCAATCCCATCCATACATATGCAGCCCTGAGGCTCGTTGTGGTGTGCAGCTCGATCCAAATATATATACATATCGCTCGCAGCTCGACACTCAGTCACCAACCTCTCCAGTCTCTCGGGCTCTCAAAAGTCATGAAAACCAGCCCAAACAGCAGTAACATGATGTATCAACAAAGGATAATAGAGACTGAGGTATGATATACAAGAAGAATCTGAACAGAGTGCAACCAGCAAATAACGGGTAATTAAACATGTACGCGGCCTTTGTGGGCTCCAATAGTATTAACACATAGCCTAAACATGATTTCTAACATGAATTGCAGTTAAATTTCTATAACACATGGAGAATATAGAGCTAGCAACAAGCTATTCAAGTTCACAATTTTCCTAGGAATGGACCAAGTCCCAATTCCAACGGTGTACGCCCACATGCCCGTTACCTAGCATGTGCGTCACCTCCAAATCAATCACATATCATAAAATCGGGGGTTTCATACACTCAAGACCAGATTTAGAACTGTTACTTACCTCAATCAGAGTAGAATTCCTACTCCACTACGCCTTTGCCTCGCAAATCAGCCTCCTGAACGTCTCGAATCTAGCCACCAACAACATAATACAATCAACACGGGCTAAGGAATCAATTAAACAGGAAATTAGGAAGTTATAACTCAAAAATCAGAAATTGGTTCAAATTAGGCCCTCGGGCCCACATCTCGGAAGTAAAACAAAACTCACAAAAATCGAAAGCCCATCCAACCACGAGTCCAACCATACAATTTTTATAAAAATCTATCACCAATTTGTCACCCAAATTCCCAAATTACACTCTCCAATTCCCTAGCCTTAAACCCCCAATTTACACCTCAAAAACACACTACTAGGTGGGAAAATCAATGGGGAAGCATAATTATTGAAGAAATTTAACCACAAGTGACTTACCTCAAGAATCCTTTTGAAATATCTCTAAAAAATTGCCCAATTCCGAGTTCAAAATGTTAAAATGAAGTCAAAACCGCGAACCCTAGCGTTTATATGTTTTGCCCAGTTACACCGCACCTGCGGTCCAAAAATCCGCATCTGTGGTCCCGCTTTTGCGGTGAAATCTCCATATCTGCGGAAGTCACTTTACTCACCTAGGCTTGCACCTGCGCTCCAGGTCTCGAACCTGTGGAGGCGCTTCTGCAAACAACGCCGAAACCTATCAAATCACATCCGATAGACCTCAGATTTTGCACAAAAGTCACAATTAACACCATAAACCTACTCCTACTTCCGGAAATCCAATCCGACCCCGATATCAAAAAGTCCACTTATGGTCAAACATTTCAAAAATCCAACTTTCGCCATTTCAAGCCTAATTCCAATGCGGACCTCCAAATCATAATCCGGGCACGCTACTAAGTCCAAAATCACCCAACGAAGCTAACAGAACCATCAAAATTCAAATCCGGTGTCTTTTGCACATAAATCAACATCCGGTCAACTTTTTCAACTTAAGCTTTCCATTATGAGACTAAGTGTCTCAATTCATTTTGAAATCCTTCCGGACCCGAACCAACTATAAAGCATAAACATTAGCAGAAAATAGGGGAACGGGGCTACAACTTTCAAAACGACCGGACGGATCGTTACATCCTCCCCCGCTTAAGCAAACGTTCATCCTCGAACGAGTCTATAAATATTCCTGGAGTCTCAAATAGGGCTGGATATCTGCCCCGCATCTCCCGCTCGGTCTCCCAAGTAGCGTCCTCAGCTGGCTGACCTCTCCACTGCACCTTCACTAAAGCTATATCCTTTGACCTCAACTTCCAAACCTGCAGATCCAAAATAACCACTGGCTCCACATCGTAAGTCAAATCACCATCTAACTGAACCGTTCTGAAATCCAAAACATAAGACGAATCGCCAACATACTTCCAGAGCATAGAAACATGAAATACTGGATGCACACTCGAAAAACTAGGTGGCAAGGAAAGCTCGTAAGCCACCTCCCCAATCCTTCGAAGCACCTCAAATAGCCCAATGTAGCAAGGGCTCAACTTCCCTTTCTTTCCGAACCTCATAACACCGTTCATGGGTGAAACCTTCAGTAGGACCTTCTCCCCAACCATGTAAGCAACATCACGAACCTTTTTGTCTGCATAACTCTTCTTTATGGACTGCGCCGTGCGAAGACACTCATGAATCAATTTAACCTTATCCAATGCATCCTGAACCAAGTTAGTACCGAATAGCCTAGATCCCCCGGTCAAACCAACCCACCAGAGATATGCACTATCTCCCATACAAAGCCTCATACAGATCCATCTGAATACTCGACTGGTAGCTGTTGTTCTAGTAAAACTCCGTGAGTGGAAAAACCTATCCTAAGAACCCCCAAAATAAATGACACAAGCGCGTAACATGCCCTCCAGTATCTAAATGGTGCACTCGGACTGTCCGTCCGTCTGAGGGTGAAATGTTGTGCTTAACTCACCTGGGTCCCAACTCTCGTTGCACTATCTCCAGAACTGTGATGTAAACTTCATGCCCCGATCTGAAATGATGGACAGTGTCACACCGTGAAGGAGGACAATCTCTCAAATGTAAATATCAGCCAATCGCTCCGAAGAATAGGTAGTACCAACTAGAACGAAGTGCATGAACCTAGTCAGCTGATCCACAATCACCCAAATAGCATCGAACTTTCTCGAAGTTCGTGGGAGCCCAACTACGAAATCCATGGTGATTCTCTCCCACGTCCACTCTGGAATGTCTTACCTCTTAGGCAATCCACCCGGTCTTTGATGCTCATACTTCACCTGCTGACAATTAAGGCACCAAGCTACAAACCCCATTATGTCCTTTTTCATTCTCCTCCACCAATAGTGATGTCGCAAGTCCTGATACATCTTCGCGGCACCCGGATGAATGGAATACCGCAAACTGTGGGCCTCCTCAAGAATCCACTCACGTAGCCCATCCACATTGGGAACATAAATCCGAGCCTGCATCCTCAATACCCTATCAACCCCAATAGTCACATCTCTGGAATTACCATGCTGAACCGTGTCTTTAAGGACAAGCAAATGGGGATCATCATATTGGCGCTCTCTGATGCGATCATATAAGGAAGAACGAGAAACCACATAAGATAGAACCCGGCTGGGTTCCGAAATATCTAATCTCACGAACTGGTTGGCCAAAGCATGAACATTAACTGCAAGAGGTCTCTCTCCAACGGGAAGGAATGTAAGACTAGGCATACTCACCGCCTTTCTGCTCAAGGCATCAGCCACCATATTGGCCTTCCCGGGATGATACTGAATGGTGATATCATAGTCCTTTAGTAGCTCCAACCATCTCCGCTGCATCAAATTTAGATCCCTCTGTTTGAACAAGTGCTGGAGGCTCTGATGATCCGTAAATACCTCACAAGACACACCATAGGGATAATGCCTCCAAATCTTCAAGGCATGAGCGATGGTAGCTAACTCCAAATCATGAACATGGTAGTTCTTCTCATGAGGCTTCAACTAACGCGAAGCATAAGCAATCACTCTACCCTCCTGCATCAAGACACACCCAATACTGATCCAAGAAGCTTCACAATATACTGTATAAGAGCCTGAAGCTGAAGGCAAAACTAGAATTGGAGCGGTGGTCAAGGCAGTCCTGATCTTCTGAAAGCTCTCCTCGCACTCATTCGACCACCTGAAAAGAGCACCCATTTGGGTCAATTTTGTCAAGGGTAATGCAATAGACGAGAAACCCTGAACGAAGCGACGGTAATAACCAGCTAAGCAGAGAAAGCTCCGAATCTCCATAGCTGAGGAAGGTCTAGGCTAACTCTGAACCGCCTCTATCTTCTTCGGATCCACCTGAATACCCTCACTGGACACCACGTGCCCCAATAATGCCACTGAACTGAGCCAAAACTCACACTTGGAGAATTTGGCATAAAGTTTCTCCTCCCTCAACCGCTGCAACACTATCCTCAAATGTTGGGCCTGCTCCTCCTGGCTATGAGAGTAACCCAAAATATCATTAATGAACACTATAACAAATGAGTCGAGATAAGGCTGAACACACTGTTCATCAGATATATGAACATTGTTGGGGCGTTGGTCAGGCCAACAGACATCACAACGAACTCATAATGACCATAACAGGTCCTGTATGTTGTCTTTAGAATATTCGAGTCCCGAATCATCAGGTGCTGATACCCAGACCTCAAATTGATCTTGGAGAACACACTCGCTCCTTGAATCGGGTCAAACTGATCATCAATACGCGACAAAGGGTACTTGTTCTTGATCGTAACTTTGTTCAACTGCCTATAATCAATGCAAATCCTCATAGTACCATCTTTCTTCTTCACAAACAGAAATCAGCACCCTAAGGTGATACACTAGGCCTAATAAACCCCTTATCGAGGAGTTCCTGAAGATGCTCCTTCAATTCCTTCAACTCAACTGGTGCCATGCGATACGGTGGAATAGAAATGGGTTGAGTGCCCAGCACCAAGTCAATACCGAAATCAATATCCCAGTAGGGCAGTATGCCCGACAAGTCTGCAGGAAACACATCTAGAAATTCCCGCACCACCGGAACAAAATCAATAGTGGGAGTATTAACACTAACATCCCTCACAAAATCCAAATAAGATAAAAAAAAACCCTTCCCAGCCATCTGCTGGGCCTTCAAATATGAAATCACACTACTAGGGACATATTCTAGAGAACCTCTCCACTTAATTCTAGGAAATCGCGACATCGCCAACGTCATAGTCTTATCGTGACAATCTAGAACAACATGACATGGAAATAACCAATCCATACCCAAAATCACGTCAAAGTCCATCATACTAAGTAAAAAAATATCAACTCTGGTATCCAATCCCCCAATAGTCACCACACACGACTGATATACACAGTCCACAACAATAGTATCGTCCACATGTGTAGAGACATGGGTAGATGAAACTAAGGTCTCACAGGGCATATCCAGCTAATGAGAAAAATATGATGAGACATACAAATAAGTGGAACCATGGTCAAATAATACAGATTCATCCCTGTGGCAAACTGAGACAGTACCTGTGATCACTGCATCAGAAACAACCGCATCTGCTCTGGCAGGAATAACATAGAATTGGGCCTGACCACCACCCGATCGGCCTCCCCCTCTAGGGCGAGCTCTAGATGACTGGGCCCTACCCCGAGCTGGCTGTGCGGGTGGTGAAGTAACTGGCATTGAAGCCGTACTCTGACTTCTCTGCTGAGTCGGATCTCTGTAAGGCAGGGACAATGTCTCTTGATATGTAAACTCTCCACACTCATAGAAACTCCCCGGTTCTGGCAATGATGGTGGGGACTAAAGGGAGCCTCGCGCATTGGGATAACTGGTAGAAGGACTTGGCATAGATGAGCCCTATATCGATGGAGTACGAGACGAACTTTGAGCTAGAAGGGAACTGAGAGATGAACCATGGCCGGATGATGCACCATGGTTAACTGGACGAGCCGTCCGAGCATGCCTATTGAGATGACCCCTGCCGTGGTGGAACTGAACCCCAGAAAGAACACCACTGAAACCACCCTGTCCACGAGGCCTTCTGGCCTCCCTCTCACCCCGCTCCTGACTGCGAACCATCTCTATCTGCCGAGCAATGTCGACTACCTCGTCAAAAGTAGCACTAGATACCCTCTCTCAATCATAAGCAACCGTAGCTGATATGTGAGGCCATCAATGAACCTCCTAATACTCTCCCTATCACTGGGGACCAACCAAACTGCGTGACGGGCCAACTCAAAAAATCTCATCTCGTATTGCGTCACAAACATGCCATCCTAACAAAGCTGCTCAAACTGTCTGCGCAGCTCCTCTTTACGAGACTACGACAAGAACTTCTCCAAAAAGAGAATGGAGATATTCTGCCATATAATTGGTACTGCACCGACCGGCCTACGCCTCTCATAATCCTCCCAGAACTGCCCCAGAAAACTGAAAGTAGTGAATGAGACCCCACTAGTCTCCAAAATACCCGCTGTCAGAAGCATCCGCTCGCACTTATCCAGAAAACCTTGAGCATCCTATGAATCAGCACCGCTAAGTGATAGAGGTCAAATTCTCCCAAATCTCTCAAGTCTCCTCTTCTCATCATCAGCCATAACAAGGACTACCAGGGCATGAGTAGCTACAACCGGCTGGGTTGGTAGTGCACCTAGTGTTTGGAGTCCCTGCATCACCTGCTATAGTGTACGGGCGGCGAGAGTCTGAGGATCTCCCCCGTCCTGAGAAGTGGTTGCTGCGGCCGAAACAGAGACCGCCTGAGCAAGACTGGTACACACGGTCTGAATCTGAGCTAAGGCCTCCTCAAGGCCTAAAATCACGATGGGCACAGCTAGTGCCTGAGCTGGGTCCACTGTATCTGGTACCTTCTCCTGAGCGGGAATAACTGGTGGGTCTGCAAGTGTTGCCCTAGCTGTTGTACGAGCTGCACCCCTGCCCATGTCGCGGCCTCTACCGTGACCCATCCTCTCGCGACCCTAAATGATGGTACTGGTGGATGTCTATCCTGCCCAGTAGTACATGTCCTCACCATCTGTGAGAGAATAGAATAACAGATGTTTAGTTACAGGAATCAACAATCCACATGACAAGAATGTGCAATTTCCTTAGGGTTAGGCAACCTCTCGAAGATAAGTACAGACGCTTCCTTACCGATCCGCAAGACTCTAATAAACCTGCTCATGACACATGAGACCTATGTAACCTAGGCTCTGATAGCAACTTGTCACAACCCAAAACCAACCGTCGTGATGGCGCCTATCATTAAACTAGGCAAGCCAATTACTCAACCTTTTTCAACATAACCAAAGGCTTTAAAAAGTACGGAAATAATTAATATATAAGGAAAAACTTTTTAAAACAGAAATTATTCCGCCACTCAATACAATCTCTCCCAAAACCGGGGTGTCACCGAGTACATGAGCATATACGACGAAAGATAGTCTAATATAATAAAAGAGTAAAACCTGAAGTACAAGTAAAGACAATGAAGGAGGGTCAAGGTCTGCGAACGCCAGGCAGCTTGCTCGATAGTCTCCTGAGATCCTGACTCCACACTCAGCAGTCGTTGTGACTATAAGCACCTAGATATGAACACGAGCTGCAGGGTGTAGCGTGAGTACAAACAACTCAGTAAGTAACAATACTAAATAAAGAACTGAAGATAGTGATGAGCTACGCAATTATGATTCAATTTTTTTCAGAAATTTTCAACATAAGAAAATAGGTATGCTTCCAATTTCGTCAATTTAGGCCAAATCAGCTATCTCATATCAAATTTGAGTAAAACAGAATATAACATCTTTCAGAAAACTTCCCGACAGTGATATATGGCACCTAAGTGCAAAAAAAATGGCATAAAAAGTATACTCTCAGAGCAACAATCACTAAACCTCTCTCAATGTCTCAACACTCGGCACTCAGCACTAGAAACTCAACACTCGTACTCAATAGGTATCTGCGCTCACTAGGGGTGTTCAAACTCCGGAGGGGCTCCTTCATCCCAAGTGCTATATCGTTGCGGCGTGCAGCCAGATCCTATTAATATATAAACAGCGATAAGGCTCGTTGCGGCATGCAACCCAATCCACATATATACAGCCCTAAGGCTCATTGCGGTGTGCAACCCAATCCACACATATGCAGCCCTGAGGCTCCTTGTGGCGTGAAACCCGATCCACATATATATACATATCGCTCACATATCAGCGCTCAGAACCTAACTCAGTCCCCAACCTCTCTAGTCTCTCAGGCTCTTAAAAGCCATGAAAATCAGCCCAAACAACAATAACATGATGTATCAACAAAGGATAATAGAGACTGAGGTATGACATAGAAGCAGAATCTGAAACTGAGTGCAACCAGCAAGTAATGGGTAATTGAACATGTACGCGTCCTCTGTGGGCTCAAAAAGTATTAACACATAACCTAAACATGATTTCTAATATGAATTGTAGTTAAATTTCTATAACACATTGAGAATATAGAGCTAACAACAAGCTATTCAAGTTCACAATTTTCCAAGGAATGGACCAAGTCCCAATTCCAACAGTTTACGCCCACACGCCCGTCACCTAGCATGTGACACCTCCAAATCAATCACATATCATAAAATCCGGGGTTTCATACCCTCATGACCAAATTTAGAATTGTTGCTTACCTCAATCCGAGCAGAATCCCTACTCCAATACGCCTTTGCTTCACAAATCGGCCTAGACTAGCCACAAGCAATACAATACAATCAACACGGGCTAAGGAATCAATTCTATAAGAAATTAGGAAGTTATAACTCAAAAATCAGAAATTGGTTCAAATCGGCCCCCGGTCACACATCTCGGAATTCAACAAAACTCACAAAAACCGAAAGCCCATCCAACCAAGAGTCGATCCATATAAATTTTATCAAAATCCATCACCAATTTGTCACCCAAATCCCCAAATTACACTCCCCAATTCCCTTGCCTTAAACCCCCAATTTACACCTCAAAAGCACACCTACTAGGTGGGAAAATCAATGAGGAAGCATAATTATTGAAGAAATTTAACCACAAGTGACTTACCTCAAGAATCCCTTAGAAATCACTCTCAACAATCGCCCAATTCTGAGTTAGTCAAAATCGCGAACCCTAGCATTTATATGTTCTGGCCAGCTACACCGCAACTTCAGTCCAAAAATCTGCTTATGCGGTGAAAACTCAGTACCTGCGGAAGTCACTTAACTCACCTAGGCTCGCACCTGCGCTCTAGTTCTCGCACTTGCGGAGGCGCTTCTGCAAACGACACTGAAACCTATCAAATCATGTCCGATTGACCTAAAAGTTTGCACACAAGTCACAAATTACACCACAAATCTATTCCAACTTCCAGAAATCCAATCCGACCCTGATCAAAAAGTCCACTCCTGGTCAAACTTTCCAAAAATTTAACTTTCGACATTTCAAACCTAATTCCACTACGGACCTCCAAATCACAACTCGGACACGCTCCTAAGTACAAAATAACCCAACAGAGCTAACAAAACCATCAAAATTCAAAATCCTGGGGCTTTTTTACATAAGTCAACATCCGGTCAACTTTTCCAACTTAAGCTTTCCATTATGAGACTAAGTGTCTCAATTCATTCTGAAATCCTTCCAGACCCAAACCAACTACCCCAATAAGTCATAAGACAACAGTAAAGCATAAACATTAGCAAAAAATGAGGGTACGGGGCAACAACTTTCGAAACGACCGGCCGAGTCGTTATATCATCCCCCGCTTAAGCAAACATTTATGCTCAAACGGGTCTAGAAACATTCCTAGAGTCTCAAATAGGTGTGGATATCTGCCCCGCATCTCCCTCTCGGTCAGCTAAGTAGCCTTCTCAACTGGCTGACCTTTTCACTGCACCTTCACTGAACCTATATCCTTTGACCTCAACTTCCGAACCTGCCAATCCAAAATAGTCACCAGCTCCACATCATAACTTAAATCACCATCCAATTTAACCATGATGAAATCCAAAACATGAGACGGATTACCAACATACTTTCAGAGCATAGAAACATGAAATACTAGATGCACACCCGACAAACTAGGTGGCAAGGCAAGGTTGTAAGAAACCTCCCCAATCCTCTAAAGCACCTCAAACAACCCAATGTACCAAGGGTTCAACTTTCCTTCCTTTCTGAACCTCATAACACCCTTTTATGTGTGAAACCTTCAGTAGAACCTTCTCCTTAACCATGTAAACTATATCACGAACCTTTTTGTCGCATAACTCTTCTATGTGGAATGCGCCATGCGAAGACACTCATGAATCAATTTAATCTTGTTCAATGCATCCTGAACCAAGTCAGTACCCAATAGCCTAGCCTCCCCCAACTCAAACTAATCCAGCAGAGATCTGCACCGTATCCCATACAAAGTCTCAAACCGAGTCATCTAAATGCTCGACTGGTGGCTGTTGTTGCAGGCAAACTCAGTGAGTGGCAGAATATGATCCCAATAACCCCCAAAATCAATGACAGAAGCATGTAGCATGCCCTCTAGTATCTGAATAGTGCACTCAGCCTGTCCGTCCGTCTGAGGGTGAAATGTTGTGCTTAACTCACCTGGGTTCCCAACTCTCGTTGCGCTGCTCTCCAGAACTGTGATGTAAACTGCATGTCTCGATCTGAAAGGATGGACACTGGCACACCGTGAAGGCGGGAAATCTCTCGGATGTAAATCTCAACCAACCGCTCCGAAGAATAGGTAGTACCAACTAGAACAAAGTGCACGAACCTGGTCAGCCGATCCACAATCACCCAAATAGCATCGAACTTCCTCGAAGTCCGTGGGAGACCAACTACGAAATCTATGGTGATCCGCTCCCACTTCCACTCTGGAATCTCTAACCTCTTAAGAAATCTACCCGGTCTTTGATGCTCATACTTCACCTGCTGACAATTAAGGCACCAAGCTACAAACCCCATTATGTACTTCTTCATTATCCTCCACCAATAGTGCTGTCTCAAGTCCTGATACATCTTCGCGGCACCCGGGTGAATGCAATACCACAAACTGTTGGCCTCCTCAAGAATCAACTCATGTAGCCCATACACATTGGGCACATAAACCCGACCCTGCATCCTCAATACCCCATCATCCCCAATAGTCACATCTCTGGCATCACCGTGCTGAACCATGTCCTTAAGGACAAGCAAATGCGGATCATCATAATGGCGCTCTCTGATGCGATCATATAAGGAAGACTGAGAAACCACACAAGCTAGAACCCTGCTGGGCTCCGAATATCCAATCTCACGAGTAACTGCAAGAGGTCTCTCTCCAACGGGAAGGAATGCAAGACTACCTATACTCACCGCCTTTCTACTCAAGGCATACCATATTGGCCTTCCCGGGATGATACAAAATGGTGATATCATAGTCCTTTAGCAGCTCCAACCATCTCTGCTGCCTCAAATTTAGATCCCTTTGTTTGAACACGTGCTGGAGGTTCAGATGATCCGTATATACCTCACAAGACACACCATAGATATAATGCCTCCAAATCTTAAAGGCATAAACGATGGTAGCGAATTCCAAATCATGAACAGGGTAGTTATTCTCATGAGGCTTCAACTGACGCAAAGCATAAGCAATCACTCTACCCTCCTGCATCAAGGCACACCCAATACTGATCCAAGAAGCATCACAATATACTGTATAAGAGCCTGAAGCTGAAGGCAAAACTAGAACTGGAGCGGTGGTCAAGGCATTCCTAAGCTTCTGAAATCTCTCCTCGCACTCATTCGACCACCTAAAAGGAGCACCCTTTTGGGTCAATTTTTTCAAGGGCGATGCAGTAGATGAGAAACCCTGAACGAAGTGACGATAATAACCGACTAAGCAGAAAAAGCTCTGAATCTCCGTAGCTGAGGATGGTCTGGGCTAACCCTGGACCGTCTTTATGTTCTTAGGATCCACCTGAATACCCTCATTGGATACCACGTGCCCCAAGAATGCTACTTAACTAGAGACAAAACTCACACTTGGAGAACTTGGCATAAAGCTTCTCCTCCCTCAACCGCTGCAACACTATCCTCAAATGGTGGGCGTGCTCCTCCTGGATACGAGAGTACACCAAGATATCATCAATCAACACTATAACAAACGAGTTGGTATAAAGCCTAAACACACTATTCATCAGATACATGAACGTTGTTGGGGCGTTGGTCAGCGCAAAAGACATCACAAGGAACTCATAATAACCATAACGGGTCCTGAATGATGCCTTTAGAATGTTTGAGTCCCGAATCTTCAGGTGGTGATACCCAGACCTCAAATTGATCTTGCAGAACACCCTTGCTCCCTGAAGCTAGTCAAACAGATCATCAATACGCGGCAAAGGATACTTGTTCTTGATTGTAACTTTATTCAACTGCCTATAATCAATGCACATCCTCATAGTACCATCCTTCTTCTTCACAAACAGAACCGGAGCACCCTAAGGTGACATGCTAGACCTAATAAACCCCTTATCGAGGAGTTCTTGAAGCTGCTACTTCAATTCCTTCAACTCAGCTCGTGCCATGAGATGCGGTGGAATAGAAATAGGCTGAATGCCTGGCACCAAGTCAATACTGAAATCAATATCCTTGTAGGTCGGCATGCCCAACAGGTCTGCAAGAAACACATCCAGAATTTCCCGCACCACCGGAATAGAATCATTAGTGGGAGTATTAGCACTATAACATCCCTCACAAAACCAAATAATACAAACAACCCTTCCCAGCCATCCGCTGGGCCTTCAAATATGAAATTACTCTATTGGGAACATAGTCTAGAGAACCTCTCCACTCAATCCTAGGCAATCCCGACATCGCCAACGTCACGGACTTAGCGTGACAATCTAGAACAACATGACATGGAGACAACCAATTCAATAGCCAAAATCACGTCAAAGTCCATCATACTAAGCAACAAAAGATCAAATCTGGTCTCTAATCCCCCAATAGTCACCACACACGATCTATATACACGGTTCGCAATAATAGTATCGTCCATGGGTGTGGAGACATGAACAGACGAAACTAAGGACTCACGGGGCATAGCCAAATAATGAGCAAAATATGATGAGACATACGAATAAGTAGAACCAGGGTAAAAAAATATAAAGGCATCCCTATGTCAAACTGAGACAATACCTGTGATCACTACATCTGAAGCAACTACATCTTTTCTAGCAGGAATATCATAGAATCGGGCCTGACCGCCACCCGATTGGTCTCCCCCTCTAGGGCGAGCTCTAGTTTACTGGGTCCCACCCCGAGCTGGCTGTGCGGTTGGTGAAGTAACTGGCGCTGAAGCCTTAGTCTGACTCCTCTACTAAGCCGGACTTCCCGTAAGGCAGGGACAATATCTCTTGATATGACCAAACTCTCCACACTCATAGCAACTCCCCAGTGCTGGCAATGATGGTGGGGACTGAAGGGAGCCTCGCACACCACGATAACTAGTAGAAGGACCATGCATAGATAAGCCCTGAACCAATGGAGCATGGGAGAAACTCTGAGCTAGCAGGGCACTGAGAGATGACTGGCACAATGAGAACTGTAAGAACCATGGCTGGATGATGCAACACGGTGAACTGGACGAGCTGTCTGAGCATATCTATAGGGACGACCCCTGCCGTGGTGGAACTGACCTCCAGAAAGAACACAACTGAAACCACCCTGTCTACGAGGCCTCCTAGCCTCCCTCTCGCCCTGCTCCTGACTGCGGACCATCTCTATCTGCTGATCAATGTCGATTACCTCGTCAAAAGTAGCACCAGATACCTTTTCTCGAGTCAAAAGCAACTGCAACTGATATGTGAGACCATCAATGAACCTACTAATCCTCTCCCTATCATTGGGGACCAACCAAACTGCGTGACGGGCCAACTCAGAAAACTTCATCTCGTATTGCATCACAAACATGCTATCCGGACGAAGCTGCTCAAACTGTATACGCAGCTCTTCATATGCGAGACTGTGCCACAAACTTCTCCAAGAAGAGAACGAAGAACTTCTTCCATGTAAGTGGTAATGCACCGACCGGCCTACGCCTCTCATAAGCATCCAACTGTCTGAGAGCATCCCCAGAAAACTGAAAGTAGTGAACGAGACCCCACTGGTCTCCAGAAAACCCACTGTCCAAAGCATCTGCTTGCACTTATCTAGAAAACACCGAGCATCCTTTGACTCAGCACCCTTAAATGATGGAGTTCAAAGTCTCCCAAATATCTCAAGTCTCCTCTGCTCATCATCAGCCATAACGGGGACTACCAGGGCTTGAGTAGTTGTAGCCGGCTAGGCTGGTAGTCTCCCTGTTGTCTGGAGTCCCTTTATCACCTGCTCTGATGTACGGGCGATGGGAGTCTGAGGACCTAACCCGTCCTGAGAAGTGGTTGCTGCGGCCGGAACAGATACCACCTGAGCAAGACTGGTACACACGGTCATAATCTAAGCTAAGGCCTCCTGAAGGCCTAGAATCACGATGGGCACAGCTGGTGCCTGAGCTGGATACACTGTATCTGGTACCTTCTCCTGAGCTGGAATGATTGGTGGGTCTGCAGGTGCTTCCTTAGTTGTTGTACGAGCTACACCCCTGCCCTTGTCGTGACCTCTACCGCGAACCTCAGCCTCTCGCGGGCCTAACTGGTGGTACTGGTGGCTGTCCATCTTGCCCAGTAGTACATGTTCTCACCATCTGTGAGAGAATAGAATAATAGAAGTTTAGTTACAGGAATCAACCATCCGCACAAAAAAATACAAGAATGTGAAATTTCCTAAGGGTTCGGCAACCTCTCGAAGAGAAGTACAGACGCCTCCGTACCAATCTGCAAGACTCTACTAAACATGTTCATGACACGTGAGACCTATGTAACCTAGGCTCTAATACCAACTTGTCACGACCCAAAACTAACTGTCGTGATGGTGCCTATCGTTAAACTAGGCAAGCCATTTACTCAACATTTTTCAACATAACCAAAAGCTTTGAAAAGTATAGAAACAGTTAATATATAAGGAAAAACTTTTTAAAACAGAAATAATTATGCCACTCAATACAATCTCTCCCAAAATCGGGGTGTCACCGAGTACATGAGCATATACAGTGGAATATAGTCTAATATAATAAAAGATTAAAAACTGAAATACAAGTAACGACAATGAAGGTGGGTCAAGGTCTGCAAACGTCATGCAGCTACCTCGATAGTCTCCCGAGATCCTGACTCCACACTCAGCATTCGTTGTGACTATAAGCACCTAGATATGCGGACGAGTTGCAGGGTGTAGCGTGAGTACAACCAACTAAGTAAGTAACAATACTAAATAAAGAACTGAAGATAGTGACGAGCTACACAATTATGGTTCAATTTTTTCCAGAAATTTTCAACATAAGAAAATAGGTATGCTTCCAATTTCGACAATTTAGACCAAATCAGCTATCTCATATCAAGTTTGAGGAAAACATAATATAGCATCTTTCAGAAAACTTCGAAACATTGATATATGGCAGCTAAGTGCAAAAAAAATGGCATCAAGAGTATCCTCTCAGAGAAACAGTCACTAAACCTCTCTCAATGTCTCAACACTCGGCACTTAGCAGTAGGCACTCAACACTCGTACACAATAGGTATCTGCGCTCAGTAGGGGTGTACAGACTCCGGAGGGGCTCCTTTAGCCCAAGAGCTATATCTATGCGCCGTGCATCCCGATCCCATCATATAAACATCCATAAGGCTCGTTGCGGCGTGCAACCTGATCCAAAAATATACATCCCTAAGGGTCTTTACGACGTGTAACCCAATATAAACATATGCAGCCCTGAGGCTTGTTATGGCATGCAGTCCGATCCGCATATATATACATATCACTCACAGCTCGGCACTCTGGCCCTAACTTAGTCACCAACCTCTCCAGTCTCGCGGGCTCTCAAAAGTCATGAAAATCAGCCCAAACAACAATAACATGATGTATCAACAAAGGATAATAGAGACTGAGGTATGATATACAAGAAGAATATGAAACAAAGTGCAACCAGCAAATAACGGGTAATTCAACATGTACACGGCCTCTGTGGGCTCCAACAGTATTAACACATAGCTTAAACATGATTTCTAACATGAATTGCATTTAAATTTCTATAACACATGGATAATATAGAGCTAGCAATAAGCTATTCAAGTTCACCATTTTCCAAGGAATGGACCAAGTCCCAATTCCAACAGTGTACGCCCACACGCCCGTCACCTAGCATGTGCGTCACCTCTAAATCAATCACATATCATAAAATTCGGGGTTTCATACCCTTAGGACCAAATTTAGAACTGTTGCTTACCTCAATCCGAGCAGAATCCCTACTCCAATACGCCTTTGCTTCGCAAATCAGCCTCAGAACGTCTCGAATCTAGCCACAAGCAATACAATAGAATCAACAGGGGCTAAGGAATCAATTTTGTAAGAAATTACGAAGTTATAACTCAAAATCCGAAATTGGTTCAAATCGGCCCCCCGGGGCCACGTCTCAAAATTAAACAAAACCCACAAAAACCGAAAGCCCATCCAACCATGAGCCCAACCATACGATTTTATCAAATTCCAGCACCAATTCGTCACCGAATCCCCAAAATACACTATCCAATTTCCTAGCCTTAAACCCCAAATTTATACCACAAAAGCACACCTACTAAGTAGGAAAATCAATGGGGAAGCATAACTATTGAAGAAATTTAACAACAAGTGACTTACCTCAAGAATCCCTTCGAAATCTCTCTCAAAAATCGCCCAATTCCGAGTTCAAAATGTCAAAATGAAGCCAAAATGGCGAACCCTAGCATTTATATGTTTTGCCCAGTTACACCACATCTGGGGTCAAAAATCCGCTTCTGCGGTCCCGATTTTGCGGTGAAAACTCCGCACATGCGGAAATCACTTAACTCACCTGGGCTCGTACCTGCGCTCCAGGCCTCGCACCTGCGGACCTCTGCTACTTCCTTCACACTCCTCTTCTACGCCCTCACTCCTTCACACTCCGCTTTTGTGCCCTCACTCCTTCACACTCCATTTATGTGCCCTCTTCGCCGCGTCTGCAGCCTCGCAGGTGGGGAAGGGACCTCGCACCTGCGACCTCTGCCACTTCCTTCTTGGGCCATCTCTGCGGCTCTCTTCCCGCTTCTGCGGGTTCGCACCTGCGGTGCCCACTTCGCTGGTGCGATTACACCAGCAGTCCTCAAACTTCCGCAGCTCTTCAACTTCAAACTTGATTCGTTAACCACCCGAAATCAACTTGAGGCCCCCGGGACCTCAACCAAAAATACCAACAAGTATTAAGACATCATACGAACTTAGTTGATCCTTCAAATCACCTCAAACAACATCAAAAACACGAATCACACCCCAATTCAAGCCTAATGAACTTTGAAATTTAAAATTTCCAAATTGTACAAACAACGCCGAAACTTATAAAATCACATCTTATTGACCTCAAATTTTGCACACAAGTCACAAATGACACCACGAACCTACTCCAACTTTCGAAAATCGAATCCGACCCCGATATCAAAACTGGTCAAACTTTCCAAAAATCCAACTTTTGTCATTTCAAGCTTAATTCCACTACGGATCTCCAAATCACAATCCGGACACGATCCTAAGTCCAAAATCACCCAACAGAGCTAATGGAACCATCAAAATTCAAATCCGGGATCGCTTATACATAAGTCAACATCTGATCAACTTGTCCAACTTAAGCTTTCCATTATGAGACTAAGTGTCTCAATTCATTCCGAAATCCTTCCGGACCCGAACCACTACCACGATAAGTCATAAGACAATAGTAAAGCACAAAAATAAGCAGAAAATTAGGGAACGGGACTACAACTCTCAAAACAACTAGTGGGATATTTACAATTGTAACGGTAACCCATTTAATAATTCTTCACACCCTATCCGGACCAAAAAAAAAATTCTTGACCAAGCAAGAGGAGTTATACTACCTCATAAAGAAAACTTTGGATCTAACTCATTCCCAAAAACTACCTAATGAGGTGAAGATTTTCCAAGAGTATATGAGGAGGCCAAGGATCCTAATACCCACCGATAGGGGTGTACATGGACCGGGTTTGTTTTTATCAAACCAAACCAAACCAACTATATCAGTGATTGGTTCGGTTTTGTTGGATTTTCTGAGTTTTTGTTTTTTCTTTTGTTACATGAATATTATTTCAATCTTACTTTATTAAAGTTATAGATAAGGTTTTGATAAGTGACTATATGTTTAGTAAATATTAAAAATTGACCAACATATGATCTATTAAAATATTCTAATGGTAGAATTTTTTTAGTAATACATGATGGTTATTTTCTTAGGCGTCTAACAAATCTTCGTTATGTACACTTTCAAGGTTAACAAATGAGAGGATATGTCACGACCCAAGTTCCCAACCTTAGGGATCATGATGGCGCCTAACAACACACTTGCTAGGCAAGCCAATGTTAAAGTTCGCTTAACTATTTCCTTTAATTAACCATTTAAACAAGATAAAACAAATTTTAAATTAAACTTGATCTAATGGATTTCAATAAATAATTCTAAATATAAAATAATAAACAATCAATTAAACCGAGCCACGAACTAATTATATAAATAAACCTAGAACTACCCCAAAGTCTAGTGTCACAATTCACGAACTACTAAAGAATATTACAAATACTTGGCTGAAAGAAATAATGTAACTGTTCTAAATATAATAAAAAAATGTTTTGTACCATAAGGGAACCAGCTAAAACAACCAATACTATTTCCAAAATAACCACAACAATATTTAACAACAAAATACCAAGGCCAGGTAGTCATAGAAACAATAATGAACATAGAACAATTAAGAAAAGAATCAATTAAGTTGGGAACGGAAAAGGGATCATGCTTAACATGCAATTTGGTGGTGCATAAATACTCGTCACCTCACCTATACACCACACACATGCATTTCAGACAGCAAACAAGTGGAGATTCCTATTCCCTCAAGTCAAAGTTAGACCAAACACTTACCTCAATTTCGTAGGCCACTCACTACTCAATTATAACTTTTCCTTTAGAATCTTGCTCTAACATGCTCGAATCTAGTCATAATTAACTCAATATCATCAATTAATGCTAAAGGAACTAACTTTACTAAAAATCATAATTTTTCCTAAGTTTTCTATAAAAAAAGTGAAAACCCGACCCTGGTCTCGCTTGGTCTAAACTCGGGGTTCGGACCAAATTATGTTCACCCATTCACCCACGAACCAAATATACAATTAGTTTCGAAATCAGACCTCAATTCGAGGTAAAAATTTGATGTTTACAAAATTCCCTAATTGTACCCAAACCCTCAATTTTTACCATGAAAATTCTTAGTTTTTGCTTTAAAAGTGATTAAAAACAGTAAGGAATTGATAGAACAAAGTTTAGAATTGATTACCAATACTTTGAGGATGAACCTTGGTGAAGAAAATCGTCTCTAGGGCTTGGTAGTTCGAAAAATGGTTGAAAAATAGGTTATATTCGTGTTTAACAGTGTATTTATATGACTGGGCAGGCCTTCTATGCGATCGCGGAAGAAGGGATGCGATCGCATAGAACAAAAAAATACCCCATGAAATTTTCACTATGCGATCGCATAGAAAAAAATTTGTCCCCAGCAAATTAACACTACGCGATCGTGGATATTGTTATGCGGTCGCATAGAACAAAAGTTGTCCCCCAGCAAATTAACACTATGCGATCGCGGATATTGCTATGCGATCGCATAGAACAAAAGTTGCCCCCAACAAATTAACACTATGCGAATGCGGATATTGCTATGCGATCACATAGAACAAAAAAAAAGACCCCCACGATCTACACTATGCGATCGCGGAGAAGGTTATGCGATCACGTAGCACTAATTTACTGGGCACCAGAAAATAGAAAATCAGCGATTTTTCTTAAGTTCAAAACATCTCGTGGCCTATCCGAAATTCACCCGAACCTCGGGGCTCTAAACAAAATATGCACGCAAGTCTAAAAAATATCATACGGACTTGCTCGTGCGATCAAATCATGAAAATAACACGTAAAACTATGAACTAAACCTCAAAACTCATCATTTCCATCAAGAACTCTTATAGTTCATAACTTTTCAACCGGATGTCCGAATCACGTCAAACGAACTCCGTTTTTCACCAAATTTCACAGTTAACTTTTTAATATCATAAAAAATCTGTACCGGGCTCCGGAATCAAAACACGAACCCGATACCAATGATTTCAAACATTATTTTTTTTCTTTAATTCATAAATATTTCAGCAAAATAATTTCTTTCAAAAATTGATTTCTAAGGCTTGGGACCGCGGAATCCATTTCCGGGCATACGCCCGAGTCCCATATTTTACTGTAGACCTCCCGAGATTTTCGGAACACGGATTCGGGTCCGTTTACTCAAAATATTGACCAAAGTCAACTATAATCCAAATTTAAATTCTAGAAATCACTATTTCTCATATTTTCACATAAAAGCTTTCCGGTTTCACGCCCGGATTGCGCATGCAAATCGAGGTATTTAAAATTAGTCTATTTATGTCTATTAATCATGGAACGCAGTCTAAATTTATAAAATGACCCTCTATGTCATCACAATCTCCACCTCTAAAAAAAATGTTCGTCCTCGAACGGACATAGAAAATTACCTAAATTGGCAAACAAGTGTGGATATCTACTGTGCATGTCCGACTCGGATTCCCAAGTAGCTACCTCAACGGGCTGGCCTCTCCATTGCACTCAAACTGAAGGATAACTATTAGATCGCAACTGACGAACCCGCCGATCTAAAATGGCCATCGGCTCCTCCTCATAAGTCAAGTCTTGGTCCAATTGGACAGACGGTGAAATCCAACACGTGGGACGGGTCACCATGATATTTCTGGAGCATAGACACGTGGAATACCGGATGAACTGAGGATAACTCTGGAGGCAATGCAAGTATATAAGCTACCTCCCCCACTCTATCAAGAATCTTAAATTGCCCGATATACCTAGGGCTCAACTTACCCTTCTTCCCAAATCTCGTAACACCCTTCATGGGCGACACACGAAGCAATACTCTCTCTCCAACATGAACGCCACATCACGAATCTTACGATTGGCATAACTCTTTTGCCTAGACTGAGCTGCATGGAGTCTCTCTTGAATAATCTTGACCTTATCTAAGGCCTCCTGAACTAAGTCTGTACCCAACAATCGAGCCTCTCCCGACTCAAACCATCCAACTGGCGATCTACACCGTCTACCATATAAAGCCTCATAAGGAGTCATCTGAATGCTCGAATGATAACTATTATTATAAGCAAACTCCGCTAACAACAAGAACTGATCCCACGAACCTCCAAAGTCAATAACACAAGCGCGGAGCATATTCTCCAATATCTGAATGGTACGCTCGAACTGCCCGTCAGTATGAGGGTGAAATTTTGTACTCAACTCCACTCGGATACCCAACTCACGCTGAACTGCCCTCCAAAAGTGTGAAGTAAACTGCGTACTCCGATCAGAAATAATAGACACGGGCACACCATGAAGGCGAACAATCTCCCGGATATATAACTCAGCAAACCGCTCTGAAGTATAAGTACTTGCCACAAGAATGAAATGTGCTGATTTAGTCAGCCTATCTACAATAACCCAAACTGCGTCAAATTTTCCTCTGAGTCCGTGAGAGCCCAACAACGAAGTCCATAGTGATACGCTCCCACTTCCACTCAGGAATCTCTATCTGCTGAAGCAAACCACCGAGTCTCTGATGCTCATACTTTACCTACTAACAATTTAAGCAACGAGCCACTTTCGCAACAATGTCCTTTTTCATCCTTCTCCACCAATAACGCTGCCTCCAGTCTTGGTACATTTTGACTCCACCGGGGTGAGTCGAATACTTAGAACTGTGAGCCTCCTCGAGGATCAACTCATGAACTGATTAGCCAACGTGTGAATGTCTGAGGCTAACGGTCTCTCACCAACTGGAATATACGCAAGCCTGCCCATACTCACTGCCTTTCTACTCAATGCATCGGCCACCACATTGGCCTTCCCTAGGTGATACAATATGGTGATATCATAATCTTTTAGTAACTCTAACCATCTTCGCTGCCTCAAATTTAGATCTTTCTGCTCGAATTAGTACTGGAGACTACGATGGTCAGTAAAAACCTCACACGGCACGCCATAAAGATAGTGCCTCCAAATTTTCGATGCATGAACAATGGCTGCCAACTCTAAGTCAGGAACGGGATAATTCTTCTCATGGACCTTCAACTGTCGAGATGCATATGCAATCACCTTGCCATCATGCATTAATACTGTACCTAATCCAATACGAGATGCACCACAATACACAGTGCACGATCCTGAACCTGTGGGCATCACTAATACTGGCGACGTAGTCAAATCCATCTTGAGCTTCTGAAAGTTCCACCCACACTCGTCTGACCATTTGAATGGAACACCCTTTCAGCTCAATATGATCTTAATAGTTGTTCATAATCAATTACAGAATCACCCAATAACTTCACGTAACAATAATCCCCTTTCTACCCTTCACGATACTGATAGCGAGATGCGATTCATAAAGACCTCATAATTATATACCCGAATTAACGTGTCTCATTTAACGCCACACGAGCGTGCACATACCACGTAGGTCAAAGCTCAATAATTATAACACAGATTTGAAAAATTATGCACAGTTAATTAATAGAGTTTCTCAATACCAGTATTCACATAAGTAGAATTTTTTTTTTTTGAGTTATGAAGTTCACCTGAGAGTGGAGCATATTAGAAGAATTTTATTAGATGCGCATAACCATGTTAAGTTCAGGAAATCATCACTTTATAATAATTAGAAATTGTTCTTGTAATGACACCATTTAATGTAACAACCTCAACCATACCATAGAAAATATATCAACAGGCTGGGTCTCCACCTCTAGGAATCTAACCTCCACTTTCGACATTCTGAATCCTCTTTTTTTGCCTAGATGGTCATGTAGTTGAGTTGTAACTGCAATGGGACACGTAGCCTGAGTGTTCTGATGAAATAGGACTCTCCCAAGTCTAGGAAAATTTCTATCACTAGCCGAAATGAAGTACCAACCTGCCCTGAGTCATACAAAATTTTACAATCATATTTGAGTCCTTTAATGAGTCTGTAGACTTACTCTCTGGCTATATGAACCAGAGTAGAAGTATGACAGGATAACTTGTCGAACCTGATGGCATGTTCTAACGTTGTCATGGTGACCTAATACAATCGTTCAAACCCTAAGCGCCACACAAAATGGAAAGTTCGAGAAAAAAACTCTTTCAAAAGCATTATGAGAATTGAGTCAAATAGTTGGTGTTGCAATAACTGGTCGTCCTCTCCGTAGGCTTGACTCGACCCCCGGCGACCAGTTTCTCCTTTACCATGTTGAGTCGACACCACTGAGCTACCCCACTTATTCATGCACCCTTCGTTATTCCTTGGGGTAACTCTTATCCTTATTAATACACAATAACCCCAAAGGTAGAGCTCTATACAGATAAACCTTGGCACGAACCATATAGTCTAGAAGCTTCTCAACCACTATACTCCCTCTGGAGCACCCCAAAATCCGCAACCGTGACTTCCACGCTACGTAGACCTTCTGTAGGTTTAAAATTATCTATATAACTCCGTTGGTACTGAGGTATATGGTTTTTAAGGAGGCATACATATCGCAAGTCCCAGCTTTACCTCTTGTAAAATCTCAGGCCTTATACATTCCAAGCCAAAACCGTTATAACACATGACCCCACATTCTATTCCTTGGCAGTGGACTTACCCACTCGGCACGAAGTCATAGGTCACAATGCCTAATAATCCACAATGTTAAACTTCACAGATCATACAAATCAACCACGTTGCTTTCAACTATTCCCTTATTTTGCAATACTAGAGTAGCTATATATCCTTCTGGAATCTGTATTAGTCCAACATGTACCGACTGAGCTAGAACCTCCACATCTAGATCAATTTGAGACTGTAGAATAGGTGCTGATGTTCGAGATTTAGAATGAGCTTTGCTTCTGTCTTTTCCCCTAATCGTAGCTATCATTGGGGCTTCACCTCTTGTCCGGTTGTAGACGCTTTGCGTTTGTCAAGATTTGTGAGAGGACAAGAGTATGCAAGTTCAATCATCAATGGTAGAATAAATTCGCACGATGGAGTAGAATAGAAGTGAAATTGTTCCTAACTTTATAGCCTCTGAGAGATAAGTACAGACGTCTCCGTATCGATCCTTCAGACTCTACCAAGTTTGTTCGTGAATTGTGAGACCTAAGAAACCTAGTGCTCTGATACCAACTTGTCACGACCAAAATTCCCAACCTTAGGGATCGTGATGGCACCTAACAACACACTTGCTAGGCAAGCCAATGTTAGAGTTCGCTTAACTATTTCCTTTAATTAACCATTTAAACAGGATAAAATAAATTTTAAATTAAACTTGATCTAATGGCTTTCAATAAATAATTCCAAATATAAAATAATAAACAATCAATTAAACAGAGCCACGAACTAATTATATAAATAAACCTAGAACTATCCGAGAGTCTGGTGTCACAATTTACGAACTACTAAAGAATACTACAAATATTTGGCTGAAAGAAATAATGTAACTGTTATGTATATAATGAAACAAAGTTTATGAAAATAGGAGAAGACTCTCGGGATCTGCGAACGTCGATAGATATACCTCGTGTCTCCGAATAAATGAATAGCCGCTCTAAATATCTCTACAACTTGCCGGTACCTGGATCTGCACAAAAGGGTGCAGAGTGTAGTATCAGTACAACCGATCCCATGTATTGAGATAGTGTCGAGCCTAACCTCGACGAAGTAGTGACGAAGCTACGGCGGGGCATCAACAACATATAGCCTGTGACCATAATATATACGATAACGAAATAAAACAATTCTAAGCGAACAAGAAAAATATAATTGAGACAATAAATATAAAGCAAGAAGGAATTCTAAACAATTGATTAAGTACTGCAACATAAATAAAATAACTCAGCCGCCTTTTTCAGGCCTTAGCTATAACCAACTCTTAAAATAATTTTCAAATTTTCAAACTTCAACTTTAAATGAAAATAGTGCCAAAAATATGAAAAGTAGTGCAAATAAAATAGTAAGTTTTCAAATCTTTATTTTTCTTTGAAAATCAGTAAAATATATAAATTTCCTCCCTTATCGCTCCTTGTTGCGGCCTGCAACCCGCTCCCACCTGTCCACCCTTATTGCTCCTCCCTGAATATATATATCACCCTTATTCCTCCTGTTGCTGCGTGCAACCCGATCCCACCTATCCACCCTTATCACTCCTTGTTGCGACATGCAACCCGCTTCCACCAGACATCTCATATCAATTTATTTTCACAATTCAGGCCAAGTCTTTCACAATATTTTTGTTTCAACAATTGCAAACAGAAAACAATATAGCTCGTAAGCTTTAACCAATATCATTCCATAACAAAGCCAGCCAGAATATATGTAACCATCGTAACACTGTCAACCCAACTCAATCTTTATATATCATGATAGATTCAAGAGAACAACTAACACTTTCAACCCACTTACAACAACAATTGGGAATAAATCAATGAAACCAAATAACCACGTAAACCTTAACAATCACGAAACAGTTAAACTGCATTTTTCACAACTTCCTCAATATTATCAAAAATTAAACCAACTGGAACATATATATATATATATATATATGTATATATATATGTATATGTATATATATATGTATATGTATATGTATATATATATGTATATATATATGTATATATATATGTATATATATATGTATATATATATGTATATATATATATATATGTATGTATATATATGTATGTATGTATATATATGTATGTATATACCTCGTAAAAATAATGCCAAACCGTTCAACCATTTTGTACCACAAGGTAACCAGTTAAAACAATCAATACTATTTTCAAAATAATCACAATAATATTTAACAACAAAATACCAAGGGCAAGTAGTCATAGAAACAATAATGAACATAGAATAATTAAGACAATAATCAATTAAGTTGGATACGGAAAATGGGTCATGCTTAGCAAGCAATTTAGTAATGCATAGATACTCGTCACCTCACTTATACACTACACATGTATTTCACACAGCAAACAAGTGGAGATTCTTATTCTCTCAAGTCAAAGTATAATATACACTGATAGTAATAACAAATATTTATAGTACTGTTTCCCTACCATGAGGGATTTCCGATAACCAGTTCAAGGACCATGTAAAATTGTAAACTAATAGTTAGAAATATTCATACTTACATAAGTGGAGTACTATCTTTCGATAATGCCCTTTCTTAATTTATTTCTTTTTTAATTCTTCTTTTCATTTGGTTCGTTATCTCTTCAGAAATCCATACACTAACTTGGTTTCTCGGAAGTGCAGGGCCATGTTGCTCTGGAGCCATGAACCTGCAATAAAAATTAAAGTATCCATTTTTGAGAAATAATAGAAAAAGATAAAAGGGATAAGGCTGCTTCAAACTTTTGAACTTTTTTTGGTGGATTCAAACTCAAATTTATAAGTTAATTAAAGGAAATTTTATCTCCTATAGCAAAGGTATACAGCCGATCTATTATAAATTAAAATTATTTTAAAATATTATTTTCTATAGCTACCTTTTATATTCTATACCAAAATAAGTATTTATCGTATATACTACCATTTAGGCATGAAATACGCTGTTTAAGTTTTTCCTTTCTCTTAGACAGCTGGACATACCTATTTTTAAGGTGAATATCGTTACTGTATTCATGAATACATGACACGAATACATGTGAATACATGCGCATACAGTTGTACTGCCCTGATTTTAGATGTTTTTACTGCTGTATTCATGAATACAACAACGCGAATACATGCACGTACAGCTGGACTACCATGATTTTGGGCCTTTTTTGCTTTTGTATTCATGAATACAACAACACGAATATTTGTGAATACATGCGCGTACAACTGGACTGCCCTGATTTTAGGCACTTTTTATTGTTGTATTCATGAATACAGCAGCGTGAATACATGTGAATACATGCGCGTACAACTGGACTGCCCTGATTTTAGGCGCTTTTTACTGTTGTTTCATGAATACGTGGCGCGAATACATGCGCGTACAGCTGGATTGCCCTGATTTTTAGGCGATTTTTGCTGTTGTATTCATGAATACAACAACGCGAACATAACGAATCATTACCGTAACAACTGAATAGTAGCTATAGGAAGTAATTATGTATATAGTAGTTATAAGAAATTAATAATCACTAAACAATAGTAATTTCTAAAAATTTCTCATAATTAAATAATGTGTTGTAAGGGGTGACCATTTGTGACCCCAAAGTCAAACAAATAAAATAAACTAACAATCTTCAATAAACTTGTTAAACAATATCAGGCGATGTTTTTATAACTTGTTAAACAATTAACTTCTTCATTTGGTCAACCTAGCTAGTTCAGTAACCAAGATATAGGGGCTGGGCACCCGATGTTTTTTTATTGCAATCCTTTATTTTTATCGATGGATTAACCTAAATAACCCTCTACCAAACTGTTTAAATTAAAAATATCATGTAAATATATATATATATATATTTACATGATATTTTTAATTTAAACAGTTTGGTAGAGGGTTATTTAGGTTAATCCATCGATAAAAATAAAGGATTGCAATAAAAAAACATCGGGTGCCCAGCCCCTATATCTTGGTTACTGAACTAGCTAGGTTGACCAAATGAAGAAGTTAATTGTTTAACAAGTTATAAAAACATCGCCTGATATTGTTTAACAAGTTTATTGAAGATTGTTAGTTTATTTTATTTGTTTGACTTTGGGGTCACAAATGGTCACCCCTTACAACACATTATTTAATTATGAGAAATTTTTAGAAATTACTATTGTTTAGTGATTATTAATTTCTTATAACTACTATATACATAATTACTTCCTATAGCTACTATTCAGTTGTTACGGTAATGATTCNATATATATATATATATATATATATATATATATATATATATTATTAATATAGAAACGGATCTAGAATTTTTATAATATGAGTGCACTACTAAAGAAAGGAGAAAAAAAAATATTAAGTGGAAATTGATACATGCTCTTAGAGGTTAATAATTCCGTATTCAACCAAATGCACCATTAACCTCTTTGGAGCATGTGTGCTAGACTGCTAGCAGATAATATTAGATAAGTTCTAAAAAATAAGTACATAAAATACCTAGGTCCTGTTTGTCCATAAAAAAAAAATTAAAAAATCTGTTTGTCCATGAAATTTTGTAAATTTTAAAAAAAAAATTCGAATATGAGTTTTTCAAAATAAGATCACTTTTTCAAAAAAATTAGAAATTTTTTTTCCCACTCACAAAACTGTAATATTTTTTCAAGTGAAATGCATGTCCAAACATAATTTCAAATTTCAAATACAATTTTTCATCTTAATTCCAAATACAACTTTTTTCAAAACTTACAAATGTTATGTTCAAATTACCTAGTTTGACGGAAATATCATGAATTCTCGCGCTCCATATATTAGGTTATAAATTTACCCTTATATTCATGTACAATTTATGAATATAACTGTATATAGTCTATATCTATATATACCCGCAAATAAATAAATAGTGAAACTGGCTGGTTTTGTGCAAAAAAACCCAATTTTATTTTGGGTGAGAGGTCCAAAGTAAAGGAAGGGAAGATTCTGATGAGAATTAAACTTTCTACTATAAAAGATCTGATAATTTTTCATCTCCTATTCCTTTACGCCCCCTTTGTTTCTTTTCCAACTCTATCCCTTTTTTATATTGTTAATATTAGGGGTGTGCATTCGATTTATCGATTTGATTCAAACCCTTATCGATAATTACTTATCGATTATCGATTTGTACATATGCTTATCGTTATTGTTTCAATAAGGTTTCGATTTTTTCGATTTCGGTTTATTGATTTTTGGGGCTTATCGATTCGATTATCGATTACACTAATAAAAAAATTTGCGGGATTCCACCAATAAGAAAATTTGCTAGCTCTAAGCGATGTTGTCATGTTTAGTACCCTTATTTAATATATGTATACTATGTGTAAAACATGTATAAATAGTGGATAGCTAATAGAGATAGATGACTAATCACTACTGTATCATACAAAATGATACTACGATTAATTGATTTAAAAATTCAGGCAGACTAATTATTCTTCAGCTCCTTACCTAACTGACCAAAAGAACTTCTACCAAATTACAATCAACTTACTGAGAGAACCCATTTGTAGATAGAGAATTACCAAATATGTGGGAGAAACCGAGAAAAGAGAAATTTTGAGTGAAGAAAATTTGAGGTTTCAGCAGTTCAGCTCTAAAGGGGCAGAAGCAGAACAACGTTGAGGCTTCAGATTCTGAAATCTGAACTGAAGCAGAAGCGGCTCGCTGCTCGCCGGCGCCTGAACTGAAGCAGAAGTCGTGACTGACTCGTGAAGAGGAGGGTGGGGCCGTAGGGGAAAATCTTGAGGAACTAGCAGCGTGAAGTCGTGAACAGGAAAGGAAATAACAGGGTAGGAAAAATTAGAAAATAATAAGGGTAGAGGAAAACGGAAATAATAAGTTAGGGTAAAGTCGGANTTTCTCCTAAGAAAAAAAAAAAAAAAAAAAAAAAAAAAAAAAAAAAAAAATCTTATCTATCGATAAATCGATAAGCGAAATGGAAAAAATCGAAATCGAAATCGATAACTCAATAAAAAAAAATTCGGAATCGAGATCGATAAATCGATAACAAATAATCGATTTGATTTATCGATAAACGGATTCGAATGCACACCCCTAGTTAATACTCTTAATAAATTGAGGAGTGATATTTGATTATGTTATGAAATACTTGATTATGGTGGATGTCTATAATTTCTAAGGGAGTAACAGTCATTATTTTTCTTCATTAATCTCCCACTATTTCTTACCATTATGATTGTAACTCCAACATCTCTATGATCTTCCTCCATGTTCTCAATAGTTAATACCATGTTCATGACATCCCTTTGTATTACCTAAATATCATCCTATAAATAGAGGGTTTGTGCATCACATTGTACACACTTGAGTACATGGAAGAAATAAGAATCTCTTCTCTCTTTCTTTCTACATCTATTGTCTATTTTATTATTTTATATTGTTACTTTGAGCTAAGTTTCTTAACACGTTATCATCACGAGTCTCTAACCAATTGAGATATCTATTTTTATCGGGTATTATATCCTTCCTAAAAGAGTAAGTTAATTTCTTTCCAATCCAGATATGAACGATTTGTCTTTTGCAAGAATAGTGAGATGACTTGCTGAATATTTTTAATTCTTTTTAAAACTGTTCAAAATTACTAGTCATATGCATGTGTCATTTGGTTCCCACTACTTTTTATTTGCACGAAACACTATGTGTTGATTACAATAGCTTTTACTATTTTTCATATGTATGAACCAATAATTTAAAAATTATTTATTTGAAAAGGTTTATATCTAACTAGTCTATTGGGACATCTTTTGTATAAATACATAATATACTAGTAACATTGAATAAGCTTGCTTGTTTTCTGGTGTAGAATATATGTCATTACACTTTGGATTAATTTATGGTTACTGAAATGGTAGTGCGTGATATACATAACTATATCTAATAATATGTTTTGATAAGTTTACATATAGTATATTAGTATATGAGTATTTACTGAGCCAAAATTATCATTGATTTTCTTATCATTTCTAATTCACTTATTTTTATGATAGTGTTTACTATGTTGAACTTATTACAGTTTGAATTTATAGCTATGTAAAATTATATTTCATTCCCTGAAGTGAATCAGATAATTTGTGATAAATATTATTAAGGATAAGCCGGAGGGTTCAAGTCCCAACGCACCATGAGGGTAAGACATCGGGCTTTGAGTTCTGATGCTCCATGATTGTAAGAGTTGAGCTCGAGCCCCAACTCATTATGTCCCAACATGCCTTTATGTGGGTAAGGCATTGGGTTTGAGTTCTAATGCACTATATTGATGATATAATGATGACTAAAGAAAAATAATGTATTTTTCATGAAAAAACATGAAGTTTTTCCCACTTGATTTGCTCCATTCTTGAAGTGAATTTGGTAACAGTGTATAATAAATCTAAACAAAGACAAGTTGTTGACCAATGAATGTGGCATACCAATGACCAAATTAATAATATTTATCATTGGTAATAGGAAAAAAGGAGAATAATAAGGTTCTCAAAATAATCCTTCAAAAGTGAAGGAAATATATATATCAATGTGGTCTGTTAATACGAGACACGCTCACACGATTATAATCAATTCCTTGAAAATGTGACTTGTGATAAGCATTGCAAATGCAAACACATTCTTGAAAGTAAATGTTGAAATATATGTGTGATAAGAATTACGCATAAGAATGTGTTTATGCATGGTTGGATAAATATTACACCTCACATTTAGGAAGATTTGAGAGAAATAAAGATAATGCATATTATTGTGTGGTTATATAAATATGTCATTGGTCGCATACATGTGGTATGCCAAAAATATTTTGCCGTGCTTATAAAAAGTATTAAATGCAAAAGTAAAGCAAGAACTGATTTTGCTTATGAAATTTTGATCATGATAATTATTATGATAATGATTTTCGTAAAGGAGACATTCACCATATAGATGGTGTGATAAAAGATCTTGTGGTATAAAAGTAATTAAGAGTTTCGGAAGAATTAATTTATTACTATCCGGATGAATGACATTGATATTGTAGTAAGCCTCAAAAGAAACTTTTTGAGTTTCAAATATATTAGCCAAAGTGGTTGGTATATTGAGACTATGAATGACAAGTAGATTGAATATATTCATATTACTATAATCATACCACGTAGATATGAAAGGTTACTCGATTTTTCTTCTATTTGTATTACACATGTATAAACATGATGATGGAATCACATGCCACAAGTAAATTAGAGGTTTACTGAAACAAAGATTAGTTGGCATGACCGGTTGGCCATCCCTATTCAATTATGATGCGAAAATTACTTGAGAATTCAAATTAGCATATATTGAAGAAATAGAGATTCTTCAAAAATTCTCTTGTGCTGCTTATTTTCATGGTATACCAATTAAGGCTGGGATTGAATCCCTTGATACCTGAAACGAACAAAAGGTGATATAAATGTATGGAGCCAATCATCTGCCATATGGACCGTTTACTATTATATGATATTAATAGATGCATCTATTTTGTGGTCATATGTGTGTTTATTATCAACTTGCAGTTTGACTTTTGCAAGGTTGCTTGCTCAAATTATTATAGCACAGTTCTAGAATAAAAATTATGATAATTTATCTTGATAATGTTGGTTTAAATCCAAGTTGGTTTAGCAAAAACTGTTTGCTTCCGATTAAGCTAAACATTGGTTATAAGAACAAAACTCCCAAATAGAAATTTGATGTGTGGTGTATTATTTAATATAGGACAACACTTGTAAGAATCTAGCCAACAAGTTATGATAAATTCTCCCTATCTTAATTCGTTCAGGGTCAGGAACCAAATAATTTTCATCTAGAAATATGGATGTGTTATATGATTTAATTGTTCCACCATAACGCACAAATATGGGTCCCAAAAAAAAGCTGGGGATATGTGTCGGTGATCCCAGTATTAGGGGAGAAAATGATCAGCTGAAAAAGTAATACATGGAATGAGTTATTATGAATGCACCTAGATCATCGTACAAGAAAATGTGAACTTGAAGTTTAAGTGATAATTCATTTGCAAAATATTTCCAAGCGCATTTGCTGACCCAAAGCTAAATATCATATTTCAGCTGCTAAATGCTCCAAATAGAATAAAGTTCATGATGGACAGAGTCTATGACACACATGAAGTGTAATAGACTAATCGGCTCCAAAGACAAAAATCCTTGAAAAAGGAGAGGAGCAAATGTTCAAGATGGTCATAATAAGGAGGCAAGTTCTCTAGAAGAGCACCACGAATAACACTCTATAAGACCTCATGGGAGAGGCTACCTGAAAATAATGAGATAGTGAGATCTCGATAAGTTATGTCTTTATTGAGTGATGATGGAACCGATGTAAAATGATCATTGACGATATTGTTGATATAATGTAGTTCTCAATATTATTAATATTGACGAGAATCTTGAGCTCAAATCTGTCATGGAATTTGGGCAGATAAATGATTAGCCAAATGAAAAATAAGCAATGAAAATTGACTTCACCTGAAAAATGTGAAACTGGACGGATAGTTCCAACACCTGAAAGTGAAATGAAAAATCAAGTAGATAGACATAAAGACGACTTGTGACACAGGCTTTTTCATTAATATCCCTGACATTACTTATATGGAGATATGTTCTCCTGTGGTGGATGGAATCGTTTTCAGATTTTAATTTGGCAATACACAAAAAACTTGATATGTGTATAATGAAAATCTTTGAAGGATTAGCATTGTTCTGAAGCATAGTAAGGTTTTCAAGAAACTTATTAAATAAAACTTCATCAAATCCTTATGTGGATTAAACCAATCATGTCGTACATGATTTATTTTTGTGTCTCGTGCAATGGGTGCACTAATGTATCTTGCTAGAACCATAAGTATAATAATATTCTAGCGAGATATAGTTTTACTCTTATGTAGATATATTAAAATACGATTAGTGTTATATTGCAAAAGGAATCCTTAATATAGATTTGTTTATTCTATTAAATACTGTCAAGATTTGTTGGTTATGCAAATGCAGACATTTTCCTAAAGTTCGTTCTTCAAAAAACTTATTTGCATATGAGGGTTGCGATATTATTATTCTACAAAACAATTAATTGTTGATACTTATTCAAGTCATGCCAAGATAAGCAAATGATAAAGCAAGTGACTCAACACATAACAGACGTGTGACTTTTCTTTGAAGAGAAGATTCCAATAATATTGAAGATGATGTTGTTTCCATAGCTCAATTGAAAGAAGGATATATCGAAGGAGATATATTAAAGCAAATTTCACCACAGTGCTTTTTCAGGCGCATGATCTTCAACTTAATGGTGAAAGTGATATTCAGCAAATTCGTTCATGTGATAATTTCGCTGATTTGTTCATTAAGGTATTGCCAACCTTAATGTTTGAGAAGTTGAAATACAAGATTGAAATACATTGTCTTCAAGAAAAAAAGTTATGTTTTCATCAGGGGGAGGCAAATATGCGTTGTACTCTTTTTTTCTTAGCACAGATTTTGTCCCAATGGGTTTTGGCAAGGTTTTTAATGAGGCAGCAGACAATGCATATTACATGATATGTGTACTCTTTTTCCTTCACTAGGATTTTTTTCCCACAAGGTTTTTTCCTAGAAAGATTTTAACGAGACATATTATCTTTAGACATCCAAGGGGGAGTGTTATAAAATACTTGATTATGGTGGATGTCCATAACTCCTAAGGGAGTAACACCCACTACTCTTCTCCATTAACCTCCTACTACTTCTTACCATTATGATTGTAACTCCAATACCACCGTGATCTTCCCCATGGTCTCAATAGTTAATACCATGTTCATGACATCCCTTTGTATTACCTATATATCATCCTATAAATAGAGGGGTTGTGCATCACTTTGTACACACTTAAATAAATGGAAGAAATAAGAATCTCTCATCTCTTTCTCTCTATCTCTTAACTTGTTTTTTCTTATTTTATATTATTACTTTAAGCTAAATTTCTTAACAGATTACAATATTTATATATCCATGGAAAATTCTGTTACCTTGATTTCTTTCTTTATAGGATGGACCCTAATATCAACATACTTTACAAGTGTAGTCCAACTATGATACGATCCTAATAAGTGATCCTTCCAATTTCTGTTCATTTCTTCCTCGTGTACCAGATTAAAAGAGTCAATTTCATTTCAGTTGTAAAAGTTTGTTAGGTTAGTTAAGCCTCACATGATTAGCACATGCGCGTGAATTGACTCGGAAGTTAGTCACTAACTTTCCCACTCTTCCTCTATATAGTTGACATTCCTCTCATATTTTAAATCATTAGAAAGATATTGGAATAAACGAATCTCTTTCTCTTTTCTCTCATCTCTATTCTTAGAACTCAGTCGAGTTCTAGCATCGAGCAAGTTGTTTAAGGACAATTCTTCCATTCGTTTTTTAGGCGAGCTTAATTTTCTTTCCTTTTTCACTATAATTTATAAAATTTTGATCACGCCCAACTCTAATTCTAAAAAGGATAAGCGATCGTTGTAAAAATATAATTTGGTCTAAGATCCGAAGTCGAATCCTACAGAGAACTAAAGTTTAGCTACAATTGTTCAATATCACCAAGAAGACAAGCTTGAAAGATTAACAACTAAAGATACTAAGGGTTGGAGACAAGATTAAGGAGGTCTAGAGTTATGATTTCTTCAATTGTCGGAATCCTTCCCACTAGATGTCCAATAATTTTGCCTAATTATTCTCCACTGATCATAGCACTTCTGGTATCGTAATTCTCTCCCGAACAAGAAGCAACTACAATAATTTACTAGATATATTCTCCCGAACTACGCTAGCTGGCACAATCTCACCGCTCACTATGATCACGTCAAGGCTTTGTTATTCCTAAACCCACCTTTAAACCTCCCTTATTGATTCCTCATACACGTTAGGAGTGACGTTGTTCAATAACTACCTAAATATGTACCCTTTTTCCAAGCAATACATAATAAATAGGCACAGTCTATTGATGGCAATTCAATCAACAGAAATAAGGACGTAGTTGAACAAGTAAAGAAATTCAAATGCTAAATTATATTCAAACTTAACAAGAATTCATCCTCCAAAATGTTCCATCAAAATCCTAAATAACAAATTAGCTACTCATAGTAATATGTGAAAATATAATACAAAAATCCATAACCAACAATAGAAAACGGGAGGAAGAAAGGAAAAACTCGTGGTTGAATCTTCCTCCTTGCTCCTAGTGTATTCTTGCCTCCAAA
>MDKJ01352548.1:0-15937 GCA_005239525.1 Nicotiana knightiana | reverse complement strand
AAATCCTATATTACTTGTCGACCACGTACACTTGCGTGTGCATTGGGATTTCGACCAACAGGGATCAATCAATCAATCTTTCTACCAAGCAAATAATTCTCTACACTGATGTCCTCTCCCTCGACACCGTATTGCTTTTCTATAATAGCTTTTATTAATGCAATCAAGCTTTCTTTCATTCTCAATTCTCTTTTCTGTTCTCTCAATTGCTTTTGATATTGGTTTTCCCGTACTGCACTGATAATTTCGTCTAGCGTACGAATGAGACCCAGTTGATTAATAGTAACTGTACGGATATATTGGTTGCTTAACTTGACATCGTCCTTCCAAGAAATCTCAGGAAGGCTCCCCATAACAGTATGTATGATTTATGTCAAAAAGCTTGAGGAACTGGTATCCATCTTCTCATTGAAAATTAGATGATTTGATCCTCATACTTTAAAATCCCGTGAGACATATGGCATTACACATTTTCAGTGTTAAACAATTTAGTTGGACTGCGATTGAAAAATATTAATGATTAACTCAGCCATTTCAGCCTAAACAAGATTAAAGTGAATGGTGACTTAAAGTTGGTGGAAATCAATTCAGCTTTGGAAGCTTTTAAATAAACAGAACCAATAAAATTGGTACTTCATACATCAGTTAACCAAAGTCTAAGAATAATTTATCAAGTTATTGGAAATCCATGTCGACGGATGACTCTATTATGTGTATGTGTTAAAGCAACAGCCAATTACAGGTTTGGGTGGAAACATTATAAGGCAGATAGGAACCGATAACGCCACCTCGTTATCAAGTCGTGGAATAATAAATATTCATTTATTTTATCATGTTTCGAATTAGAATCGTGGGTATGGAATTGTTTTTGCTAAAAAACAGTTGCGGGACTTCCTAATGTGAATCCAGATTAAACCATAAAATAAGTATGTGACAATAATAATAACAAAGTTAGTATAATTTTATAAAATAAAATCCGAAAAAAATAAAATATACACAGATCTTACTTCTACTTTTATAAAAATAGAAAAATTATTTCAGATCTCTATCTCAAGGAAAAGATGAATATCGGAGACAGAAGAGAAGAAAAAGAAAACGTCATCTCACTCATTAAATAGTTGTGTTGGGGGCAGTTTTTTCCTATGATTCCAACTTCGTGTCGTGATTGATTGGTCTCTTAGTTATCAATTATATCGTAGAACCCAATATTAAATATTCACAAAAGTGATTATTGTGTCGATGTCTGGCCTTATTGCCACGGCAACAAACACTATAGCCACACTTTTTTATTCACTTTTACTTGTTTATTATATTAAAAATATATTTTTATTTTTAATTATTTACTACACTAAATCAAGAAAAAAATAACTTTTTTGAATAACTTTACATTTATCATTAGCTACTCATTTTTAATTAAAACTTTTAGAAATGCTATAATTATTATGTATAAAACTGTAACATACATACTTTATTTATTTTTAAAGAGAATGTAAAGTAAAAGATGGACAATTAAAAGTAACCAGAGGAAGTATTTATTTTTGGATTACCGAGTTTGTATATCTGAAAGGAATGACAATGTTAATTACCTGTTTGCTTTGCATAAAAATTGGGAACCCATGTGTCATCTTTGAAGGTGGTTCAGAAAGCTGGGCAGATACATTATTGAAAGATAGTGACAAAAAGTCAAATAAATCACAATTAATTATTAAAAAATTCAAAAATCGTAGCAAATTACTTTCAGAATATAGTACTACTTAAAAATCTTAAATAATAATACTATCCTATATCACTATAAGGACGTCAAGTAATTTGTGACTGACTATAGCCGTATATTAGTCAAAGTTTAGATTGAACTTAATAATTGCGATGGACGTGGTCGAGTTAGGACGACCACGGTTCAATGGCGAAGAGTCACCTCAAGGAAGATTAAAGCCGAGGTCGAGTAAAGAACTTGTGGAAATAATGGAAGAATATGTTTAGAATATAGCGAAGGAATATTCAATCGGTCGTACTTTTTAGGGTTTCTTAGGAATATCCCCTACAAATAGGAAGAGATAAAGAATAGAAGGGGATCTTGACTTTCTGATAAGAGCACATTGTAAAGGTTGACTAAAAAGAATATACAAAGCTTGTCTTGTCCACTGATTTCATTTATTCGAGACATATCTTTTTGCTCACAAGATCTAAGGATCTCGTGTTCATCGTCATTTAGTATTATCCCACGTTGCTGTCAGGAGGGAGAATCATCCAAGTCATCTAACATTTGGGTGATAAATTCCTCCTTATTACATGTATTGTCAATGTCGATATTCATTGCATGTTCTCTTTACTACATTCATTAACAATCATTGGATACCTTTTACATTTTCGGGCACGGTCCTACTTCATTGATACATTAAATTTACAGATCTAGTAGTTATTATCATTAATTAGGATTCATCCTCTATTTCCTTGTTAATTCGTTTTAAGAAAAGGTTTAATACTTTTTTTGGTAAAATAATTTGGCGTCGTCTGTGCGGAATTTCTAGTTAAAATTTTTTAGTTTCTTCTAGAACCAAAAAGAAGTACACACAACATCCATTTTTTTCTCGTTTGCAAAAACTAACAATGGCAGAAAAAGGAGAAGAGAGACTGAAAGTTGTTGACCTGAGCGGTTTGGATTTTGATGATTGACAAAGGAACACATGCATGAACTAGGTCCATGGAATGTACACAAGTGACGGACAGAATCAAGCAAAATGCATGAACGTGAAAGAGATAAGTATAAGTGGTTATTTCTGATAATCCCAGAACGAAAATATTGCATATTTGTGTCACGACCCGAAATCTCACCTTCAGGTCGTGATGGCGCCTAACGTTGCACCCGCTAGGCAAGCCAACGTGTTAACTGAATTGATTTATTAACAAGTGAAAATAACAAACACTGACTAGATAATTGAGATAAGTGCGGAAGCATTAACAAAATCTAAATACCAATAGCTAATCACGAAGAAAATCCCTTTAAGTACAAAACCCACAACCTCATGAACCAGTCTAAGATTTGACTAAAAATAACAGTTTGAAAATAAAATGATGTATCTGTCTGGAAAACACATATATGACAGAATGAAATATAGACAGGGACGCTGAGATCCACGAGCGCCTGCGGAACTACCTCGGTGTCGTCTGGAATGGACTGAAGGACACTCCCACTAACGATGTCCACTGGGTCCGGCTGCGTAATCTGCACAACATAAAGAAGTGCAGGTGTAGCATCAGTACAACCGACCCCATGTACTGAGTAAATGCCGAGCCTAACCTCGGCGAAGTAGTGATGAGGCTAGGATACGACAACAAATTGTACCTGTGCAGTTCAATAGTATAACAGAAAATAAACAAGATTACAGTTATGGGGAATAACATGCTGGGTATAAGAGGGGAAACACTTTCTAAAACAGTAGAATCAAGTGCTAACGAAAATGTAGAAGTAAAACAGGAATATCAGCCCGAACAAGTAAAATAGACAGGACAAAACACGACATGACCCCTGGAATGTCCCCTCGCGTATAAATAATAATGACTCGGCACGGAATGTCCCCTCGTGCATCAATAATAATCAATTGGCACGGAATGTCCCCTCGCGCATAAATAATAATCAATCGGCACGGAATGTTCCCTCGTGCATAAATATAATCATCGGCACGGAATGTTCCTTCGTGCATAAATAATAATCACTCGGCACGGAATGTTCCCTCGTGCACAGATAATAATCATCGGCACGGAATGTTCCCTCGTGCATAAATAATAATCATCGGCACGGAATGTTCCCTCGTGCATGATGAGTGTAAAAGCAACAATTGATATGAAAGTTTAACAATACGACATTTTAAATTTACAGAAATAATCAACAAAATTCTACTGTCCCGGCAAATGACTCAGCTATAACCAATCTCACTCAGAAGTATAATGTCAACAGTAAAATCCTCGACCGAACATATAATCAATAACTTTCTACGTCATGAAGTAACCTCAAGGTACCACTTTCAAGGTTCCCAATAATCCACAACACGGATAATATCAAAGAACATTAAATAATTCATCAAAATTTGACTCACGAGCATGCTTGACCACGACATATAGGTACCCGTCACCTCACCTATACGTTGGATATGAATTATACATAGCAAATAAGACTCTATACCTAATCCCTCAAGCTAAGGTTAGGCCAAACACTTACCTCGGCTCCAAGAATGCAAGTCAAGCCTCAATCACGGCCTTTCCTCTTGAATCCAACTCCGCAACGATAATATTTAGACATAATTGACTTAATAACATCAATAATTATTCAATAACTCAATCCCAAAGCCTAATTATACATTTCCCATAATTCTTCCAAAAATACCAAAATTCGACCCCGGGCCCGCTTGGTCCAACTCGAGGTTCGGACCAAAACCCGATAACCCATTCCCCCACGAACCTGAATATACAATTTGTTTTGAAATCCAACCCCAAAATGAGGTTGAATTCCCAAAATTTTCAAAAGCCCTAACTCTACCCAAAACCCCCAATTTCTACCCTTGATTCCATGTTTTTAGGCCTAGAATTTAGTGATTGATGAAGGAAAATGGAAGAAACTAGAGTTAAGAACACTTACCTATGAAGCTATGGTGGAATGGTCTCCTAAGAATCGCCCATGAAGAGTGAAGAAGAAGAAAAATGGTGAAAGAATGTGAAAATCCCGTATGGTATTCTGTTTTTGAACATTAAAATCACTGGGCGAAATAGGCTATCGCGATCGCGACATGTGCCCTGCGATCGCGGAGAGTACTGGACTTAGACTTACGCAATCGTGAAGTGAAGTCTGCGATCGCAGAGGGACCGGATGTGGACCCACGCGATCGCGGACAGATTGGTGCGACCGCAGAAGGAAAAATATCCAGCCCCCTCCCCAGCTCTCCTATACTCTACGCGATCGTAGAAGTGTCTATGCGATCGCATAGAGTCACAGAACCCCCCCCCCCCCTCACACTACACTACGCGATTGCGGGGCAACCTATGCAATCGCATAGTGTAAAAACCTCAGACACCAGAAATAGCCCCAAAAACCAGATTTTTCACCTTTTTTGCACCCCGAAACACACCCGAGCCCTCGGGGCTCAAAACCAAATGTACGCATAACTTCAAAATCATCCTAAGAACTTATTCGAGTAAAATAAACACCAAAATAACATCGAAAACAATGAATTAAACTCCAAAATCTATAGAATTTTCTCAAACTTCATAAACTTTTAAATTCTCCAATTTTGATCTGAAACATGTCAAACCAAGTCCGTTTCTTTCCAAATTTTACAAATAACTCACATAACACATATTGAACCTGTTCCGGACTCCAGAACCATAATACGGGCTCGGTAGCACAGATTTCACATCAAAGTTCATTTTCAAAAGTCTTTATTATTTCCAGAAAACAATTTCCTTTAAAAATTCATTTCTCGGACTTGGGACCTCGGAATTCGATTCCGGGCATACGCCCAGGTCCCATATTTACATACGGACCCTCCGGGACCGTCAAATCATGGTCCGGGTCCGTTCAAAAATGTTGACCAAAGTCAACTTTATTCCATTAATTATCATCAATTCAACTGTTTAACACATTACCACATAAAGGCTTCTCGGCTACGCGTTCGGGCTGCGCACGTACATCGAGATGAGATTAACGGGGGCTTTCAGGGCCTCGGAACACAATTTTTGCTAAATTTACATAAGATGACCTTTTGCGTCATCACAATTTGATAAGGAGCATGACTCCTTACATGAAGAGAACTCTATCCAAAATAAGGGAAGAGTTAGAAATTGAAGTTGACTAGAACTATTGCACCAAGAAAGAGTAAAGCATTAGAACTCTAGTTATCTTTATTTACTAACTCTATAAATATCAGCGTTGTTCTCTTTTACAAGTGATGCACACAAACTGAAGTTAAGCAAGATTTGAGAGCAAAATAGCAAGGCATTTTGTGAGAAATTCTTGTGAGATTTAAGAGTGCGATCTTGAAGCTACACGAACCAGATTGAAGAACCATCTCCATAAAGAGTTTTATGTGTCTTTATTTATTTTTAGTTCAAAGTGTAGTAGGCATTTTGTGTTGTACATTTCAACTTTCTTAGAAGCAAATTATACTAGGTACCTGTGTTGTATCTTTCAAGTTAGAGTTAACTTAAAGTAGTCACAACAATTTGTGACGTGTTGCTATAAGGTTTAGAGTTAATGCTTAGGTTTGCAAGATTTTGTAAACTTTGTTGTTGGCTCAGAGTTGTAGTGAAGTTTTTGGAGAAAATCCTACTAGGTAGTGGGTCGTGGTTTTTTTTACCTTTTGAGCCGGGTGTTTTCCACTAAAAATCCTTGTGTTCTTTAATTTCTGCATTTATTATTCCACAATAGTAGTATAAGGAACACATAGAAGAACCAGATCCTTCTATAATATGTGCACGCAAAAAATTAGACACCACACAAATCCCCCCCCCCCTTGTGTGGTATTGAAGTATAAAACATCAATTGGTATCAGAGCAGGTTATCCTTGAAGAGGCTAACACCTTGGGAAAAGATCAAGATGAGTGCACTACCTGAAAAGTGTAAAGAGAAATCCACCACTAGGCCACTACTATTCATTGATCACTATTATTCTTTGTGGAAGAAACCGAGAAGAGATCACTTGCAGATGACTGATGGATGCTTCAAATGTGGTAAAAAGAACCAAATGATCAAGAAATGACCTATATGGGAAATCGAGTGGAAAAAAGAGAAATCTGAAAGAAGGAACAGAAAGAAGGGACAGGTTCATGACAAGAAGAACTACAACAAAAGGTCATCCAAAGCAATGGTTGTTGAACGAGCTCTTATAGCAGTTCGGAAATCTAAAGATGAACCTGATGAAGAATCTGAGATAAGTTTTCTGGACCTTAAGGATAAAATTAAACTCCTTTCTAAAGATAGACTATTAGAATTGTTGCTAATTTTAATTGATGAATCTAAGTAAGTTCTGAAAAAGAACAGTTGTCAAAAGAGTGTAACTTTTTAATAGCAGAATGCAAAAACCTGGAAATAAATATTTGTAAAATCGAAAAGGAAAATACTGCATTGAAGAACCAGTTCATGCACTTGATACAACTGTCTTAGAACTTAGATCTGAAAATCTGAAATTGAAGCTAGGAATAGGTAAAGAAATAGCTAGTGACACATAACTCTCATTAGAAAAGGATCTAGGAAAGGTAAAAGATGAGCTTTATAAAAAGGATGAAGTGGTAAGAACCCTGAAGGAGGACTTGACTAAGGTTAAGCATGAGCTAGACAGAACTTGTAAATGGAATAGGTCCTCTGATGCACTTTCATGGCTACAAAAATATCATAGTAGCAACAGAAGAGGACTTGGCTTTGGGAACTTTGCACCTAAGTGGGATCCCAAAGGCAAGTACCTCACACTCCCTGAGAACAATATTTGCACAAACTGTGGTAATACTGGTCACTATAAAAGTGAATGCAGTGCAAAAGAGAAGGCAAGTCAAAAGAACAAAAGTTTTGTTCTAGGAAAAAATAGGCTGCCAAGTTTTTTAAAAAAGAATTTAATTCATCATTTTTCTTATAGAAAAGGACCCAAACTAGTTTGGGTTCCTAAGACTAACCCCTACTTTCCTTTTGTAGATTCAAGTGAAGGGGAGCAGCCAAATATGGTACATGGATAGTGGCTGCTCAAAGCATATGACTGGCAACAAGGTCCAGTTCCTTTCACTTGAGGACCTTAAAGGAGGAAATGTCTCCTTTGGAAATGGAAAGAAAGGTGAAATCATTGGAGTTGGTAAGGTAGGTAATAATGACACTCATTCCATTGAGAATGTCTACTTGATAGACGGTTTGAAGTATAGCCTAATCAGTGTGTCACAGTTGTGTGATAGATGTAACTTGTTAGCATTCACCTCTACAAAATATTTTGTGATAAATCTTACCACTAACAAGATTGTTTTGTAGGAAAAAAGAGTGAACAATATATACATTATAGATCTGTCCACACTTTCAGAAAATGAACTAACCTGCTTAAGTATGCTGGACAGTGATCCCCTCATTTGGCATAAGAGACTTGGACATGTAAGTGTAAGTCAACTCAACAAATTAATCTCCAAGGACTTAGTGATAGGACTGCCTAACATTAAGTTCAAGGAAGACAATTTGTGAGGCTTGTGCAAGGGGGAAGCATGTAAGATCCTCTTGTAAAAGCAATAAAGTGGTAAATACCACAAGAACGATAGAACTGGTTCATATGGATCTCTTGGTCCAATGAGAACATTAAGCAACGGTGGTAAAGATATGTGATGGTGCTTGTTGATGATTACTCTAGGTTTACTTGGACATCGTTTTTGACATCTAAAGATGAATCATTTGACATGTTCACTTCTTTTGTTAGAAAAACTCAGAAACAACTAGGTAATCAACTTTCATCAATTAGGTCTGATCATGGCACTGGATTTGAAAATGCTAAATTTTCTGAATTTTGTGATGAGCATGGCATAGATCACAATTTTTCTGCTCCTAGAACTCCACAACAAAATGGAGTAGTTGAAAGAAAGAATAAGACACTTGAAGATATGGCTAGGACTATGCTTCTTTCTAGTAAACTGCCCCATAGCTTCTACGCAGAAGCTGTAAATACTGCATACTACATCATAAATAGGTGCATGACTAGACCTCTTGTTAAGAAGACTCCCTATGATTTACTTAAAGGGACAAAGCCAAATATCCCACCATAGGACATTTGAATGCAAGTGCTTTGCGCACAATAATGGAAAAGACTCCCTAGGTAAGCTTGATCCCAGAAGTGATGAGGGAGTATTCTGGGGATATTCTTCACATAGTAAAGCTTATAAGATTTATAACAATAGAACTATGTGTGTAGAAGAAAGTGCTCATGTGGTTTTTGATGAAACTAACATTCTTTCTGAGAGACAGGAACATGATGATGAAGCAATTTGGCTGGCTAGAGACTCAAATGAAACCACAGCCCAGACTGAAGTTGCACTAGAGGAAGGAACATGTGATGGATTAGGTCCTTACACCTAGGGCAACCTGACAGGGGGAACTGACTTGAGAGGAACTGATCCTCAAACCTCGAGGGAACCTATCAATGAACGTATTCATCAAAAAGGAAATGGGGAAGGAACATCCAAATAAATTGACACTCCTATAACAACATTAACAATTGGATATGGATGAACCTGGTTCATCTGCTGATCAGAAGTGTATAGGGTCATGATTGGGTATTTGTTGTATCCAACGGCTAGTAGACCTGACATTGTTTTCAGTGCAGGCCTTTGTGCTAAATTTTAGGCAAATCCAAAGAAGTTTCACTTGACTGCTGTCAAGAGGATCTTGAGATACCTACAAGGCACCATTGATCTCTGCCTATAATATCCAAAAGGTAGTAATTTCAACTTAGTGGGATATATTGATTATGCAGGTTTTCTTGTGGACAGAAAGAGCACCTCAAGTAAAATTATGTGGCCTTATCTACTACTGAAGCTAAGTATGTTGTTGCTGCTTCATGTTGTGCTCAATTGTTGTGGATCAAACAACAATTAATGGACTTTGGAATTGATGTAGGTTGTATTCCCATCTTTTGTAATAACACTAGTGTAATCAGTATGACCAATAACCTGGTCCATCACAAAATAACTAAGCACATAGATGTTAGGCATCATATTCTCAGGGATAACTTTGAAAAGGGTTTGATCATTGTGGTTTTGTGCTACAGATAAGAAAATAATTGACATCTTCACAAAATCTTTGAGTAGAGATCACTTTGAACGGAACATGTTAGAATTAGGGATGATTAAGATCACCTAAGAGGAACCAGTTCTAACTCAATGATTGGTTAGATAATTTGTGAATTTTGTAAATAATCAGATTAGATATTGCTCAGTCTCATACTTTTATTAGTATACTCTTGTGTCGTGCGCTAAAATGTTTCACTGATGTTTAATGATATTATCCTTATTTTCTTAGAAAAAATCAGTCTTACACAAGAGAAATTTCAGTGAAGAACCTCGTTCATCGAGCTTATAAGGTACGTATTCTACACTCCGCATAATTTGAAATAACTGCATATGTATCATGAACTGAAAAGAGTCCCACTTTACCCCAAACTACTTTTGAACCATTTAGCTACAAATGAAATGGTTTCACCAATAGTCCCATGCACCATAATTGCCAAAATATTAGGGGAAGAGTCTGAGGCATCTTCAAACGGAAACTCCCAAGATAAAAAGACTTCTAACCTCCAAAAAGTTGTTGTTACACACTCAAACTTTTCATCTTCAAATTGATCTAACCTTACCCACTTATCTCAAATTTTTTCAAAAGATCAAAATCTCCAAAACCTCAAAATTCTCTCTATTTCTCTCAAGTTTCTGAACTGATCAAATGGTAAACACCCATGAGAATCCCAAGAACTCTGAAAATAACTCCTCACCACCCAAAGAACCTTCACCACACTTTTAACCTCCCAAACCCCCAAGAAAAAGCATATCAAAATGATCGCATGCAACACAGTGACCAGTAGAGAACAAGCTAAGAAATTGAGTGAGATGCTACAAGCAGTCAAGCTGAAGAACCATAGAATTCTGATGATCTGGTCTCCGACTGAGGGGGAAGAACCAGTTTCTTCTGAAACTGAACAGGTAACCTCTACGTTTCTCACCTCTGAGTTTGGTTCTAAAATTGCAGAAAATCTTGAGAATAGGTTTGTTCTGGTTGGGTGCGAGGCTGGTATTGAAAAGGGAAATGTTGTTACTGAAGACACTGGTGGTAAAAATAAATAGTAAAATTAAACGGAGAGCGAGGGTGTTGAAGTTGATGCGAAGGGAAGGGTGCAAGAACAAGTGGCTAGATTTGATTCACCCATTGGTTATGGATTACATGATAAGACATGTGCAATGGTGGTATGGAGTAAACAGATTAGTGATAATAAGGAGACTATGAATGAAAGTATGAGGATAGAATCACATGAGATAGGTGATGGTTCTGGTGATAGAAGTGCAGCACATGAGCTGGTTAGGTTAAGGAAACGGTTACATGAACCAGTTCCTTCTCTTGCTAAAATAGACAAGAGTCCCAATATATTGCAAAAAGGTGTCAGATAGTTACAATCAACAGAAGAAGAAGCAGAGTAAGGCCAATGTAAAATGTCCTTAGCTGAGAGTGCCAAGAAAGTCGTTCGAAATAAAAAAACCTAGTAATCCAAGTAGAGTAGTCCAGATTGAGGAGATGAACCTGGTTCATGAGGATGAAGATAGAGATGTGGAAGTAACCATACCTAGTGCCAAAAAGAGAAAGATTTCTCAAGAAACAAAGTTGTGGCAGAGGGTTCAGTTATGACTCTAACAACGACGTCTACTGAAAAGAGCAAAAAGGCTCAAATAGTGGAAGAAAATGGTTAAGGATGTTGAGATTGAACGATTAAAGACTAGGTTAGCTGAAGTAGAGGCTGAGAGAGACTATCTCAAGTGTGAGCTTGCAAAGTAAAAGGAGAAGAATGGTGGTATTATTTAAGATATGCTGAAACTGCTTCAAGCGAAAAACTATGAACCTGGTCCTTCCTAGTCTTAAGTCCTTTCTAGCCCAGTTGTAACCAGTGACCCAAGTGGGATTTCTCTATTTTTTGCTCATAGTTCTATGGTTTTATTTCTTCTTATGCCTTGTGGTAGGATCTTATCAATCAATGAAATTCACTGAATTTGCTTTAATTGTTTGTTGATATTTCTTAGATGGCTAATATCTTTAGATTGATAAAGAGAAAATTGAATCCATGATTGCATTTGAAGTATCCCAGTGGCCATGAGTGATATCTACTAAAATTTGGTTACTTAACTTAATTATGCAACTTTTCGATGATGCCAAAAGGGGGAAGATAAGGTTTGCTTTTCCTTTGGACCGTGATGTTTAAAACCTAATGAACATGGTCCTTGATGATTTGTGACTTTAAATGAAAAGTGTTCTAACATTGTGTTGATGTTGAGTTGAGTTGAAACAGGTTCCATGCTTATGAAAAGCACTGAGTTTGTCATCATCAAAAAGGGGGAATTTGTTGACCTGAGCGGTTTTGATTTTGATGAATGACAAAGGAACACATGCATGAACCAGGTCCATGGACAGTGTACAAAAGTGACGGACAGAATCAAGAAAAATGCATGAACGTGAAAATGATAAGTATAAGTGGTTATTTCTGATAATCCTTGAATGAAAAGGTTGCATATTTGATAAGGAGTAGGACTCCTTACTTGGAGAGAACTATATCCAAGATAAGGGAAGAGTTAGAAGTTGAAGTTGACTAGAACTCTTCCACCAAGGAAGAGTAAAGTATTAGAGCTCTAGTTAATCTTTATTTACTAACTCTATAAATATCAGTGTTGTTCTCTTTAACAAGTGATGCACACATACTAAAGTTAAGCAAGAATTGGGAGCAAAATAGCAAGGCATTTTGTGAGCAATTCTGGTGAGATTTAAGAGTGCGATCCTGAAGCTACACGAACCAGATTGAAGAACCATCTCCATAAAGAGTTTTATGTGTCTTTCTTTATTTCTAGTTCAAAGTGTAGTAGGCGTTTTGAGTTGTACCTTTCAGCTTTCTTAGAAGCAAATCATACTAGGTACATGTGTTGTATAGTTCAAGTTAGAGTTAACTTGAAGTAGTCGCAACAACTTGTAAGCTTTGTTGTTAGCTCAGAGTTGTAGTGATCTTTTTGGAGAAAATCCTACTGGGTAGTAGGTCGTGGTTTTTTTCACATTTTGAGCCGGGTGTTCTCCACGTAAAAATCCTTATGTTCTTTAATTTCTGCATTTATTATTCCGCAACAGTAGTATAAGGAACACATAGAAGAGCCAGGTCCTTCTATAATCTATGCACGCGAAAAATTAGATACCAGACAAATCACCCCACCTCTTGTGTGGTATTGAAGTATAAAACATCAAAAGTTGTAGTGGATGTCACTGCCAACCTCATGAACCCCATCAACGAGGTTGACAGAGAAGACGAGGAGAATGTGACGCCGAGCGTTACACCCAGGCGAACCAACTCACCTCCCCCTCATGGGAGTGTAACCGCTTCATGCAAAAGGGGGGCTTCCATATCTACAACTGAAGAAGCGCCACCGGCTGTGAAAAAACTACTGTAAGCTTGGCTGACTAGCACTCTAAGCAACATCCTCGACAAACCTATTCAAGGGGAAAGTCGGAGCGCCGCACGAGCGGATGCCACAACAGCCGTCAACGAGCAACCCGCTCCTCTCCCAACATGTAACACTCACACTACTATTGATGCAGGTAATGGCGCACTTGCAGCCATTCTGAAGAAAATGGAAGAAATGGAAAATGAGAACAAAGCGCTCCGCGACCAGATGAGGGAGCACTAGGAAAGGGTTGATAAGATACCGGGCACCTTGAAACTCTTACCAAAATGGGACGTCGGCCAGTTCGTGGAACAACCGTATAGCGACGAGGTAACCGCACATGCCATACCTAAGACCTTCAAAATGACACCATATTTGAAGATATATGACGGCACAACAGACCCCGATGATCACATCATTCATTATGTCACAGCAGTAAAGGCAACGACCTCTCAAAGGAGAAGGTACCATCAGTGTTGCTGAAGAAGTTCGGCGAAACCCTGACAGGGGAGCCTTAACATGGTACTCACAATTACCAGCACGGTCAATAACAATGTTCGATAAAATGGCCGACAAGTTTACCACGTTGGGGCTAAGAAGGTGGAAGCCAGGGTGAACGACATATACACCGTCAGACAATTGTCTGGCGAGGGACTCAGGGTCTTCCTCGTCCGATTCAACAGAGTAAGAATGAGCTTGCCAAATGTATCAGAAGGGATGGCAGTGGCAGCCTTCCAAAATGGATTAAACAGGAATGGGTCGAGGGCTACCAAAAAATTGTTAAGTAGACTCATGAAGTATCCTCCCACCACTATGGAAGAAATTCACAACGCCTATTACGCATTGGTCAGAGGAGACGAGGACGACCTCAACTGTCCAACTCAATGGCTAACATCAGTCCAAACGAAGTCGAGGAAAGATCGTCGTAATGACGACCGAAGAGACCTTCCAGGTCCATGCCTCAACCGAGATAGGCATCAACCATATGTCAGGACGACCATCCCACCATCTCCTCACCGTAAAGAAGGGCCGTCCAGGTCGCATACAGGGACTCAACGAAATGAAAGAGGTATGCCTCCACTCTTATCTGCTCACAATTATTGTGTTTCCCCTTCAGAAATAGTGTAAGCACTAGAGAATCTTAGCACAAAAGTAAAGTGGCCACAAAAGATGAAGTCTGACCCAAGTACCAGAAAGTCAAGCGCCCTCTATGAGTTCCACCATGAGCGAGGTTACAAAATCGAAGACTGCATAGCCCTGCGGCAAGAAGTGGTGAACATGCTTCACCAAGGACACCTAAAGGAGTTGATGAGCGACTGAGGAAGAGCCAACTTCGGCCACGGACGAGAACAACACCAAGGCCCTCCAAAGCCACTCTCCCCCGCCCGCACCATCCAAATGATCATCGGCAGAGGCGACGAAGCAGCAATCAACCACGTGAAGTTCACCACCCCACATAAACTGAAGTGTTCAATCACACATGAACAGTATGATGACCTCGAAGACATTAAATCTTTGGTCTGCCTATCATTGTCCATGTTGGGCTGACTTCTTTTTTTAGGCAAGAGGACCCCTACTGATATTGTGACTGGCTATAAGTAGGCCATTTTCTACCTTAGGTCCATTTTTTTAGTGCAACACAGGAAAGCGCCCTCTTTTTGTCATCCCTGCAGCTTTCCAGATTTTGTATTGAACGCATGGCGTAGTATCATCTTCGATAAGTCAGATACCCGCGGTTGACCTTTCCTCACTTCGACGCACTTGTCATTACTTTACGTATTTTTGATAATGATGTAAAAAGAATAATGGTAGATTACGGGAGTGGCACATGTATTATTCACCCTCGAGTCCTCGCACAAATGAGACTCGAGGACAAAATAGTACCACGCTGCATAACACTAACAGGTTTTAACAATGCAGTTGAGCGAACCTCAGGAGAGATAACGATACCCGTTCTGGCCGGGGGCGTCACCCTAGAAACAAAGTTTTATGTTATGAACCAGGACACAACTTACAACTCCATCATAGGGCGCCCCTGGATACACGCCATAAGGTCCATCTCGTCCAGCTTATATCAAGTAATCAAGTTCCCTACTCCGTAGGGGATATTCAGCATCCGAGGTGAACAATACACAACCCAAGAATGCTATCGCATCGCCCAAGACTTTACATATACTCAATAGTTAAAGGTAATAGGCTCGGAAGCATCGAAATTACCAAAGTCAGGACCTGAACCCGACGAGCAGAAAGATGTCATCAAGGACCCTGATGTGTGGCTAGAATTCATGGTTTAACACGTTATATGCCTTACATTTTATGTGAGTTAATGATAAAAATACACTTTGTATGTGCATAATGGAGTCTATTTCATGTGTAGGTGAATTGGAGATGGAAGCCGAGCTAAAGGATGCAAATACGTCAAAAAATAAGCTCAAGAGTCGAAAAGGGAACACCCGGGCGTTCGGCCCCTAAAGCCAGGATGACCCTGGCGTTAGTGGGGCGTTTGGACCCTAACGCCAGGCCTGCCCTGGCTTTAAGGAGGCGTTTGGGCCCAAACGCCTGGGTCCCGAGGTCCGGTCAATTTCGAATTTTGAAGAGTTTAAGTGTTTCCCGGTTGGAATAGAAATCTCCTACACGTTTAGGGTATATCCCAAACATATAAATAGACCCAAAAACACAACTTGAAAAGGAGGAAGCCATTGAAGAGAAGTCAAACATCGATTTGTACAACTTTTATTCATTACTTTGT
>ML394985.1:909-19481 GCA_005239525.1 Nicotiana knightiana | reverse complement strand
CTACTCCTAAAAATTAAAAACTACCTACACCCGGTTCAATTAAAAACCCTTGGAAAAGAACCGTGGTCCAAAGAAAAACCAAGGGGGAATTACTACACTACCTAAAACAAAAATCTTTTTGGTGTTTTCGTCAGGCTTGCTTCCCTCAAGAACATTGTCTAATAGATCCATCGTCGGGAAAAACTTAATTTTTTTATTTTTTTTTTATTTTTTATTTTTGTAAAAAGATAAATTATCCCATTAATCTAACATAACTAAAATAGCATAGAAAGTCACCAGAAAATCTCCTCACCCCACACTTAAAATTGTCCATTGTCCCCAATGCACACCCATACATACAAGAGGGTAAAGAAAAAAAACTCATTTGTAGGCCAAAGGCTGAAGCACTAGCATCTCATAGGCTACTCAGACTTCTCCCAGGCCTGGTTCCTCATGCGGGTACCTCACATTTAGTTCCAAGCAACTAATTTGTTGTTGCATCCTTCTAGTGGCTTTGCGTTCCATGCTCCTAACAAATTCAAAAAAATTGACACTACAAAAATAATACAATTAGAAAAAATAAAATAAAAGAAAGCAGTAAAGTTGGGTTGCCTCCCAACAAGCGCCTGATTTAACGTCGCGGCACGACGTGAATCACTTTCTGCCTCCACTTCGAACTTATGAATCGAGCCCCCAATTTGGCATCAAATTTTTGGTTACGCTCCAAGGGTGGTGGAACAAATCTGATTGGCCCAAGCAACCATTGTACTATTTTACACTTCTTGGCATTTAGATGAGGTATGTAGTCCTTTCTTTCTGGCAAGAAAATTTCCAGAATGTAGGCATCTTGTTCCTCATTCCTTGACTCCTCAATTGGCTCGGATGACTCTATTTCCATATCATCATCCAAGCACAATGTGGAAAAATGTTTGGAGTGAGGACCAATGCGCTCAAACACATGAACTTCAGGACTTTCAACATCCTCAACATCAATCACACTAGAGTCGATTAAATTTGAATCCTCAACGTCCCTGGTTGACTCTAATATTACTTCGTCAACATCGGCATCCTCGAATTCTAGTTGGTTAGAGTGTTGGGTTTCTACTTTGGACCCTTCCATTGGCACCTCAATTTCCATCTCTAATGTACATTGCTCCTGGCTATTATCCATAATATTTGCATATTGAGCATTAAAAGATTCAACTAGTTGACTCGTTTGAGCCTCCAAGTTGCGAATAGTTTCATCTTGCCTTGGTACCCGCAGTTGTAACTCCTCCTGTTGTTCTGNGATCAAAAGTAGAATTACCAACATCCAAACTCTCATAATTCCATGATGCCATGTTTTTCAAATTAACAAATACAACTAAAATAAAGAAAATAAAAATCAAATACTAAAAAAAATCAAACTTGAAACCTAGTAATATGTACAACTACAGCTACACTTGATAATACCGTTCACTCCCCGGCAACGGCGCCAAAATTTGATCAGGCTCAACTATGTCTAATAAAAGACTAAGCGGGCGTTGCAAATATAATCCGGGGTATTATGCACAGAGTCGATCCCACAGGGAGTTAATGTATCAAGCAAGCTGCCAGGATACTAAACTGTCACTTGGTGTTGTTTAAACTACTACAACTGAATGAAAATATTAAAACTAAAGATTAACTACAATAAGGTGTAAATAATTGTAATCAAGGTCTAAAGTTATGCNAGTTGAACAAATAGAGATTAATAAACCAATCAGAACTATATTAATAACACAATAAGTTCATCCCCCATGGGTTGCACCAAAACCCTAGATTAAAGAAATTAGCTAAACATGTTCATAAGAATCAAATCCAAAATAACTTGCATAATTAAACTATAAAGTAATGAATAAAAGCTGTACAAATCGATGTTTTTACTTCTCTTCAATGGCTTCCTCTCTCCAATCCTCTTCAAGTTGTGTTTTGGGGTATATTTATATGTTTAGGACAAACCCTAAACATGTAGGAGACTTCTATAACAACTGGGAAACACTTAAACTCTTCAAAACTCAGAATTGACTGGACATCGGGACCCAGGCGTTTGGGCTCAAACGCCCCCCTAAAGACAGGGCAGGCCTGGCATTAGGGCCCAAACGCCCCCCTAACGCCAGGGTCAGCCTGGCTTTAGGGGCCAAACGCCCCACTAACGCCAGGGATATCCTGGCTTTAGGGGCCAAACGCCCGGCTAACGCCCGAGTGTTTCCTTTTCGACTCTTAAGCATATTTTTGATGTATTTGCATCCATTTAGCTCGGTTTCCATCTCTAATGCACCTACACATGAAATAAACTCCATTATGCACATACAAAGTGTATTTTTATCATTAACGCACATAAAATGTAAGGCATATAACATGTTAAACCATGAATTCTAGCCTCGCATCAACATACTTCTCCAAAAAGATCGTGGAGAAATGCTGCCAGGTAAGAGGTGCTGAACCAACCGGTCTACGCCTCTCGAAAGACTCCCACCCGGTAAAGGCAGCACCCGCAAACTGAAAGGTAACAAACGAGACCCCACTGGTCTCCAGAATACCCGCGGTGCGCAGTATCCTCTTGCCCCTATCTAGAAATCCCTGGGCATCCTTGCCCTTTGTACCGCTGAAAGTCGGAGGCTGAAGTCTGTTGAATCTCTCCAACCTGCGCTGCTCATCCTCAAGCGTAGCAGGGACCACATAATTCTGAACCGGAGCAGGTGGCTGAGCTGGGGCTGCTCCCGGTGCCTGAATACCCTGTGCAGCCTGCTCAGGTGCCCGGGCAGCTGGAGTCTGATTGCCTCCCCTGGCCTGAGCTGTGGTGGCAGAAGAAGACATGGCAACAGCCTAAGCCAAACCGGTGCATATTGATAATATCTGAGACAGGGCCTCCTGAAGAACCGGAATAACCATAGGCACTGCTGGTGCCTGAGCCTGTCCTGCTGGGACACCATTGGTGGGAACCTGATCATGATCGATAGGGGGATCCTGAGGTACTGCCCCGGCTGCTGCGCGGGCTGGCCCCTACCTCTACCACAGCCCCGACCTCTCGCTGGTCTAGCCGGTGACTGGTCACCCTGATCGGTGTGGCGTGTCCTCACCATCTGTGAGAGAATGAAACAACGTAATTTCATATTTAAAGAATCAATAGATCAGCACGAAAGAGTTCAAGAAAGATAGAAATGTATCCTAAAAGTTCGGCAGCCTCTCAAAGATAAGTACAGACGTCTCCGTACCGATCCGCCAGACTCTACTAAACCTGCTCATGACCGTTGAGTCCTATGTAACCTAGGGCTCTGATACCAAACTGTCACGACCCCAAATCCTAATAGACCGTGATGGCGCCTACCGTGGAACTAGGATAGCCGACTACCGCGTGTTCAACATTTCTTTTGAAATTCCCATTTAAGTTTCAAGCATTTAGTAAAAATATACAGAAAATTTCTTAATATAATAGGCCAATTTATATACAGTACTGCCATCCCCAAACCCGGAGCCAACATGTCATGAGCATCTAGTGAAATAATTCAAAATAAACTATTATAATACAAAACCCCGAATCAAAGCTAATTACAACAGGAAGGGAAAACAGATATGCTGCGAACGCTGAACAGCTACCTCTATATCCCACGATCCTGCTCCGCTACGAAATAAAGGCTAATGCTTGATATCTGCTACTGAATCTGCACACAGAGGTGCAGGGTGTAATGTGAGTACGCCAACTCAGTAGTAATGAAAATAAATCAAGTCTAAGTAGCAAGGAAACACATAAAAATCAATGTCATCAAGTCACAATATACATAGCCTTACTTTCCAATAGTATAACGTAGATATACGAAATCATCATGCCTTAAAAATCAACTTCATAAAAGTCCTTAAAAGAATGCACATTTTTAACAACTTTAAAACAAAGATTTGGTATGCAAATGAATGTAGTCAAATCATAAGTAGCCCTTCGGGCAAAAACATGTTTCATAATCAGCCCCTCGGGCATGCCTCACAATCCCTCAGCACCTCACAATCACTTAGCACCTTACAGTCACTCATGCCTCCCAATCACTCGTCACTCGCACTCGGTGCGCTCACTGGGGGTGTGTACAGACTCCGGAGGGGCTCCTTCAGCCCAAACGCTAATATCACTCAGCACCTCACCATCACTCTTGGCCCTCGGCCACACTCGGTGGAACCACTCGAAAAGCCCCTCGGGCGAAGTAGTAAAACAGGGTACTCGACCCGAAAACATCATTTTAATGCTCATGTAGTGTGAATCAGGCTGAGTTTCAAATAAAACAGTATGCACAATTATGCTGAGTAAAATCATCAACATGTAGTGAGGAAAACAGTAGTAAAACGCCCTCAAAGGGTCTAAACAGATCGGCACGAGGCCCCAAACACAGCTTATAGCCCAAATATTTCACAAATCTTTAGAACATAATTTAACATAAGGTTTTGAGTAAATATGCAACTCATTAGTCGCCGCGGAGAGGTCCTAGTCCAATCTAAAAATCAATACGTGCCACATACTCGTCATCCGACATGTGCGCCATTCGAAATTCAGTGAGAAAATAATGTAGTCCGGGGTTCCATACCCTCAGGACAAGATTTAAGACCATTAATTACCTCTACCGGTCCACAACACTAGTCCGCTATGCCTTTGCCCCTCAAATTGGCTCCTGATTGCTCCGAATCTAGCAGAAACCAGTTAACATTATCAATATATACTCAAGGAACACAACCCAATTGAAAATTATTAAATTAATCAAAAATTTTCGAAATTCGGTCAAACCCGAGCCCCGGGCCCACATCTCGGAATCCGATAATTTTTACATAATTGGAAACCTCTTCCTCCCTCGATTCTATACAAACCAAAATCATCAAAATCGGATCACAATTGTCTGTCCAAAACCTCAAAAGAATTTCCAATTCTCCACCCCCTTCTTCCCAACCTTTTCCTACTCAAACCCTTAAATTTTCAAGCCTAATCCAAACAAAATAGCATAGGAACGAGATTAGCAACCAAAGAACTTACCTTTACAGAAGAATCTTGAATTTCTCTCTCTAAATCGCCTTCAATGGACTCCTCCCGCGTGAAAATTGATGGAAAAATAAGAAATTTCGCGGAGGGTCCTTTATATACTGTTCTGCCCAGTCATTTCTGCACCTGCGGTCCCAGGTGCGCACCTGCGAAAACTCATTAACGGGCCAATCCCGCGCCTACGACCCTTTGTCCGCACCTGCGGCTTCGCAGGTGCGATTCTCCTTCCGCACCAGCGACATCGTAGGTGCGAAAAATTCCTCGCACCTGCAGACAACTCCCTACTCAGCCAAATCATGCACCTGCAGAGCCCAGTCCGCTCCTGCGGAACCGCACCTGCGGTTCACTTTCCGCAGGTGCAAAAACACCAGCAACCTGCAAATTACCAAAAATCACTCCAAACTTCCCATCAACCATCCGAAATCAATCCCGAGCCCCTCGGGGCCCTAACCAAACATACCAACACACCCCATAGCATCATTAAAACTTAGTCGAGCCTTCGAAACACCAAAAACAACACGAAAACACCAAATTTACAGCAAATTCAAGCCTAAGAACTTTAAAACTTCCAAATTTCGCCAACTACGCCGAAACCAACCAAAACACCTCCGATTGACCTGAAATTTTGCAGACATATCGAAAATGACATTACGAACATGTTCCAAATTTCGGAATTCCATTCCAACCTCGATAGCTTATTTTGCACTGCCGGCCGGAAATCGCCAAAAACTAACTTTCGCCAATTCAAGCCTAATTCTACACCGGACATCACAAAAATATTCTGAACACACTCCTAAGTCCCTAATCACCTAACGAAGCTATTTGGGCCATAAAATCCACATTCCGAGAGTTGACTTTCTCAAATATTAGGGTACTTTAAAAGGCTAAACGTCTAAACTCTCACCATAACCACTCCGGACCCAAACCAACTGATCCAACACATCAAAAACATGATAGCAATATATAACAAATGCAGAAATAGGGGAAACGGGGTAAATCTCACGGAACGACCGGTCGGGTCGTTAAAAGGGTTGAAAATAATGGATTAATATATATATATATATATATATATGAAGACTTAACGAAACTTTTGTCACGACCCGAAATCCCACCCTCGGGACGTGATGGCGTCTAACATTGAACCCACTTGACAAGCCAACGTACATAATACCCTTAACGTATCAACATTTAAATAAAAGAAATAAATAAAACATCTAAGACTCTTTTTTCAATTGCGGAGGCAGATAAATTCTGAAATCACATATAACACCAAATAATACGATTCGTTTACATTATCCCAGCACCTGGAGTCACTAACTCACGAACTAACTAAGAAGTTACTAAATACAAAGTCTGAAGAAACAATACAAAAAATGTCTTAGAACGAAGGAAAACAAGACAGAATAGAAGAAAAGGATAGAAGAGACGCCAAGGCCCACGAACATTTGCGGGTCTACCTTGTAATCTCTGAGTGGACTGAAGGATGCTCCCTCAATCAGTGTCCACCGGGTCCGGCTGCGGGATCTGCACAACATAGAGAAGTGCAGGTGTAGCATCATTACAACCGACCCCATGTACTGAGCAAGTGCCGAGCCTAACCCCGGCCGAAGTAGTGGCGAGGATAGACACGAAGACGGTAATCTACCTATACAGTTCTACCAAAAATATAGCAAGGAAGTGACATATTTAACAGATAAGAAAGGGATATGGGGACAACTAAGGGAGCGACAGGTAACTAGCAGAAATGAAAGGTTGAACACAATAAGTAAACAGATAAATCAATGGCACGGCATCACTCTTCGTGCTTTACTCTCGCCCTCCCTGTGCAACAGGTAATTATATATGAAATGATGGAAATGATAAATGAAATGAATGGCACGGCATCACCCTTCGTACTTTACTCTCGTCCTCACTATGAAACATGTAAATATATATGAAATGATGGAAATGATAAACAACATAAACATGGCACGGAATGTCCCCTCGTGCATAAACAATATAAAATATGGCACGGAATGTCCCCTCGTGCATAATCAACATAAACATGGCACGGAATGTCCCCTCGTGCATAATCAACATAAACATAGCACGGAATGTCCCCTCGTGCATAAACAATATAAAATATGACACAGAATGTCCCCTCGTGCATAAACAATGTAAAATATGGCATAGAATGTCCCCTCGTGCATAAATAATATAAAATATGGCACGGAATATCCCCTCGTGCATAAATAATATAAAATATGGCATGGAATGTCCCCTCGTGCATAATCAACATAAACATGGCACGGAATGTCCCCTCGTGCATAATCAACATAAACATGGCACAGAATGTTCCGTCGTGCATAAACAATATAAAATATGACACGGAATGTCCCCTCGTTCATAAACAATGTAAAATATGGTATAGAATGTCCCCTCGTGCATAAACAATATAAAATATGGCACGGAATGTCCCTTAGTGCATAAACAATGTAAAATATGGCATGGAATGTCCCCTCATGCTTTACACTCTTCCTCACCAATGCAATGACAATTATAAAAATGGCAAGGGATGCAGCATAGTGGATTCACAAATCATGATCACTCGGCAAGGGGAAAAAAATACCAGTCATTATCTTAACAAATTTTCCCAGCGAGGGTTTCAGCTATAACCAACCTTTTCAAGTATATCCTTTATAATTGGGTCCTCAATAGGACCATTACATCACAAGTTCATCAACGAGGATTTTCACAACAATCAACTTCCAAGTAGAGCCAAATTCATGATACAATAAATATGGAAGTAAGAACAAGAATTTCATCAAAAATAGACTCACGAGCGTGCTTGACACACAATGCATAGGTACTCGCCACCTCACCTATGCATTGAACATGATAAACACTTAACACATAGCATACAATACCTATTCCATCACCAAAGTTAGGCAAGACACTTACCTCGGGTCAAAAATATAGCAATCAACCCTCTAACACTGCCTTTCCGTTAGAATCCAACTCCGGAATGGTATTATCCAGACGCAATTAACTCAAGTATATCAATAATGATTCAATAATTCAATTCCATAGCCTAATTACCCATTTCCATGCATTCTTCCAACAATAACAAAATTCGACCCCAGGCCTGCTTGGTCCAAACACGAGACTCGGACCAAAACCCGGATCACCCATACCCCCACGGGTTCAAATATATGATTTGTTTTGAAATCCGACCCAAAATTAAGGTTGAATTTCTCAAAGTCCCATAATCCCTAACTCTACCCAAATCCCCTAATTTCTATTTGTTTTCATGATTCTAGGCCTATATTCTAGTGTTGATGAAGGAAAAATTGAAGAAATTGGAGTTGAAGTCACTTACCCAAGTGGTTATGGAGGAAGGATGGTTTGGAAATCGGCTATGGGGTTGGGAGAAGAAGAAGAAGGTAAAAATAATGAAATTTCCGTATAGCATTCTGTTTTTGGGCTATTTAAATAACTGGGCGAAAAATACTCTTCGCGTTCACGGGCCAATGGCCGTGTTCGCAAAGGTTTGACTTTCTTGACCTATGCGTTCGCGAGGCCTTGGCCGCATTCGCGTAGGTACAACTGCCCTAGACTATGCGTTCGCGGTCCTATGATCGCGTTCGCGAAGAACAAACACTACCTAGTCCCCAGGCCCATCCTAACTCTATGCGTTCGCACCCCTGGGGATGCGTTCGCGCAGAGACACAAGCCAGGCCACCATAATTACCCTTCGCATTCGCGGGCCATTGGCCGCGTTCGCGAAGGGTATTACACCAGAAAACAGTCCAAACACCAGATTTTTCTAACTTTATACACCTCGTTAACTGCCCGAAACTTACCCGATCCCTCGGGTCTCAAAACAAAAAATACACACGACTCCCAAATCATTATATGGACTTATTCAAGTACTAAAACCACCGAAATAACATCAAAATCAATGAGTTAAACACCAAAATCTCTGAAAATCCTCAAAAACTTGGTTAACCTCTAACTCTTCCATTTTCGATCCGAAACTCGTCAAATCAAGTCCGTTTTACACCAAACTTTACAGATAATTCATATAACACATATTAAACCTGTTCCGGGCTTCGGAACCATAATACGGGCCCGGCAACACAATTTTCACATCAATTATCATTTTCAAAAGTCTTTATTATTTCCAGAAAAAATATTTCTTTAAAAATTCATTCCTCGGGCTTGGGACCTCGGAATTCGATTCCGGGCATACCCCCAAGTCCCATATTTTCCTACGGACCCTCCGGGACTGTGAAATCATATGTCCGGGTTCGTTTACCAAAAATGTTGACCAAAGTCAACTTTATTCCATTAATTATCATAAATTCAACAGTTCAACACATTTCCACATAAAAGCTTCCCGGCTACACGTCCGGGCTACGCACTCATATCGAGGTGAGATTAACGAAGGCTTTCGGGGCCTCGAAACACAGTTTTATACTAAATTACACAAGATGAACTTTTGGGTCATCACAATCTCCACTTCTAAAACAACCGTCGTCCTCGAATGGACATAGAAAAGTACCTGAATCAGGGAAAAGGTGGGGATAACGGCTCCGCATATCGGGCTCGGACTCCCAAGTAGCTGCCTCAACAGGCTGACCTCTCCACTGAACACGAACCGAAGGATAACTCTTCAATCTCAACTGACGAACCTGCCTGGCTAATATAGCTACTGGCTCCTCCTAATAAGACAAATCCTGGTCTAAACACCGCTGAAGTCAAGTACATGAGATGGGTCCGCAATGTACTTCCGGAGCATAGACACGTAAAATACTGGATGCACGACTGACAAACTAGGTGGTAAGGCAAGTCTGTAGGCCACCTCTCCTACCCTGTCCAGAATCTCAAATGGACCAATGTATCTAGGGCTCAACTTGCCCTTCTTTCTGAATCTCATCACGCCCTTTATGGGCGACACCCTAAGAAATACCCGGTCGCCTATCATAAGTGCCAAATCTCAAACTCTGCGATCCGCATAACTCTTCTTCCTGGACTGCGCTGTACGAAGTCTATCCTGAATGATCTTCACCTTGTCCAAGGCATCCTGGACTAACTCAGAATCCAACACTCTAGCCTCTCCCGGCTTAAACCATCCGACTGGAGACCGACACCATCTACCATACATCGCCTCGTACGGAGCCATTTGAATGCTCGACTGATAGCTGTTGTTGTAGGCAAACTCATCTAAAGGCATGGACTGATCCCATGAACCACCAAAGTCAATAACACAAGCTCGCAACATACCCTGCAAAATCTGAATAGTACGCTCAGACTGCCCGTCCGTCTGAGGATGAAATGTTGTGCTCAAATCGATCCGGATGCCCAACTCTCGCTGAAATACTCTCCAGAAATAGAAGGTAAACTGAGTACCTCGGTCTGATATAATGGATATGGGCACACCATGTAGTCTAACAATCTCTCTCATATAGATCCTAGCCAACTTCTCTGCTGAATACAAAACTGATACTGGAATGAAGTGTGTTGACTTGGTTAGTCTATCCACAACGACCCACACTGCATCAAACATCCTTTGAGTTCGTGGGAGTCCAACTACAATGTCCATGGTGATACGCTCCTACTTAAACTCGGGAAGCTGAACCTACTGCATCAAACCACCGGGTCTCTAGTGCTCGTACTTAACCTGCTGACAATTCAAGCACCGAGCTACATACGCTACAATATCCTTCTTCATTCTACTCCACCAATAATGTTGCCGCAAGTCCTGGTACATCTTTGCGGCACCCGGATGAATAGAATATCGGGAACTGTGGGCCTCATGTGGTAACAACTCACGAATACCATCCACATCAGGTATACAAATCCGCCATTGCATCCTCAAAAATCCCTCAACATCAACTGTAACCTGCTTGGCATCTTCGTGCCTGACTCTATCTCTAAGAACACATAAATGGCAACCATCATACTGCTTGGCCCGAATACGGTCATACAATGAAGAACGGGCCACGGTAGGGGCCAAAACACTGCCAGTCTCAGAAACCTCCAATCCCACAAATCGGTTGGCTAACGCCTGAACATCCAAAGCAAGAGGTCGCTCTCCGACTGATAAATAGGCAAGACTACCCATACTGGCTGACTCCCGACTCAAAGCTTCGGCCACTATATTGGCCTTCCCCTATGATAAAGAATGGTAATATCATAATCCTTCCGCAACTCTAACCATCTCCTCTGTCTCATGTTCAACTCCTTCTGTTTAAACAAATACTGTAAGCTCTTATGTTCTGTGAACACCTCACATGGAACTCCATACAAATAATGCCTTCAAATCTTCAATGCAGGAACAATAGCTGCTAACTCCAAGTCATGAACTGGATAGATATTCTCATGAACCTTCGACTGACGAGAAGCATAGGCTATAACCTTGCCATCCCGCATCAACATTGCGCCAAGCCCAACTCGTGAAGCATCACAATATACGGTATACGATCCTGAACCTGTGGGCAAAACTAACACTGGTGCCATGGTCAATGTTGTCTTGAGTTTTTGAAAGCTCGCCCCACACTCATCAGACCACCTGAACTGGGCACTATTCTGAGTCAACCTGGTCATCGGGGCTGCAATGGAAGAAAATCCCTCCAAAAACCGACGATAATAACTTGCTAAGCCCAAGAAACTCCGAATCTCTGTAGCTGAAGTGGTCCTGAGCCAATCCCTGACTGCTGAAATCTTCTTGGAATCCACCTGAACACCCTCTAACGATACCGCATGGCCTAGAAAGGCAATTGAACTCAACCAGAACTCACACTTTGAAATTTTGCATACAACTGACTATCCCTCAGAGTCTGGAGGATGACTCTACGGTGCTGCTCATGCCCCTCTCGGCTGCGAGAGTATATCAAAATATCATCAATGAAAACAATAACGAACGGGTCCAAATAAGGCCTGAACACTCGGTTCATCAGCTCCATAAAAACAACTGGGGCATTTGCCAATCCAAATGACATCACCAAGAACTCATAATGCCCATAACGAGTGTGAAAGGATATCTTAGGGACATCGGACGCCCTAATCCTCAACTGATGGTAACCAGATCTCAAGTCAATCTTGGAAAGCACTGAAGCACCCTGAAGCTGGTCGAATAAATCATCAATCCTCAGCAAAAGATACTTGTTCTTAATAGTAACCTTATTGAACTGCCGGTAGTCAATACACATCCTCATCGAGCCATCTTTCTTCTTGACAAATAATACTGGAGCACCCCAAGGAGAAACACTAGGCCTAATGAAGCCTTTACCCAACAAATCCTATAGCTGCTCCTCCAGTTCCTTCACAATACTGATATCGAGATACCATGCTTGAAAGAACCTCATAATTACCCAAAACAACGTAGCTCATCTAACGCCACCTGGAGCGGGCACCTACCTTGTAAGTTAAGGCTCCATAATTATAGCACGGATGTAGCAAATTATGCACAGATGGTTAATTAGTTTATTTATTTATTTATTTATTAATATCATTATCATTACTCCTACTTTTATACATAAGCCTTTAACAAGCATGACTTCCTACCAGTATTTATAGTAAAAAGAAACAAAATTTAATTCACAAGGGAGAATTTAAACACAAGAATTTCCATCACAAGGATCTCATTCTTACATAACTTCCACTGCGGCTCGAGGTCCGGTCTAAATATACCAAATCATTTCAACACGCGAGGATCTCGTCCTCGATTCTGAATCACAAGTAATATGCATATTGTTCCACTCGAAACATTCCATTTCCTTCATTTAAATATTTTCCATTAAGCAAAATTTCAACACGTAATGGTAAACACGGTTAACCCCACAAAATTTCCCTATACAAGTATTCACATAAGTAGATTTTTGAGTTACGAAGCTCAACCGAAAGAGGAGCATATTAGAAGAATTTTATTAGATAAGCATAACCGAATTAAGTTCAGAAAATCATTACTTTATAATAATTAGAGATTGTTCTTTTAGTGAAACCATTTAATGTAACGACCTTGTCCATACCATAGAAAACATATCAACAGGATGGATCTCCACCTTTAGGAATCTAACCTCCACTTTCGACATTCCGACTCTTTTTTCCCTAGGTTGTCATGTGGTTGAGTTGTAGCTGCAATGGGGCACGTAGCCTGAGTGCTCTGATGAAATATGACTCTCCCAAGTCTAGGAAAATTTCTATACCAGCCAACATAAAGTATCAACCTGTCATGAGTTCGTTCGAAATTCCCAGCTTTATACATTCCAAACCAAAACCGATATGACATGCGGCCTCGCAATCTATTCCTTGATAGTGGACTTTCCCCACGTGGCACGAAGTCATAGATCACAATACTTGATAATCCACGATGGTAAACTTCACAGTTCATACAAATTAACCCCGTTGCTTTACACTTATTCCCATGGTGTGCAATACTCACGGAAGCGGTCAAGAAAATCATCTGGGTCTTCAAAAGATATACCACTGAAATGGAGTGGAACTTGTTTGGTAACTTGTCCAACCTCAATAAACGGACTAGTGCATCCTGCAACCATGGAGTAGCTATAAATCCTTCCAGAGTCTGAACTAGTCCAACATATGCTGACCGAGCTAGAACCTCCGCATCTAGATACATTTGAGACTGTACAATAAGTGTTGATGTTCGAGCTTTAGACTGCGCTCTGCTTCTATCTCTTCCCTTGATCGTAGCTATCACTGGTGCTTCATCTCTGGTTCGGTCATAGACGCTTCGCGTGTTGTCGAGATTAGTGAGAGGACAAGAGTATGCAAGTTCAATCATCAATGATAGAATAAATTCGCACGATGGAGATGAAGAAATGTGGAGTTATTCCTAACTTTGCAGCCTCTGGGATAAATACAGACGTCTCCGTACCGATCCCTCAGACTCTACCAAGTTGTCTGTGAGTTGTGAGACCTAAGCAACCTAGTGCTCTGATACCAACTTGTCACGACCCGAAATCCCACCCTCGGGCCGTGATGGCGTCTAACGTTGAACCCGCTAGACAAGCCAACGTACACAATACCCTTAACGTATCAACATTTAAATAACAGAAATAAATAAAACATCTTAGACTCCTTTTTCAATTGCGGAAGCAGATAAATTCTGAAATCACATATAACACCAAATAATACGATTCGTTTACATTATCCCAGCACCTGGAGTCACTAACTCACGAACTGACTAAGAAGTTACTAAATACAAAGTCTGAAGAAACAATACAGAAACTGTCTTAGAACTAAGAAAAACAAGACAGAATAGAAGAAAAGGATAGAAGAGACGCCAAGGCCCACGAACGTCTGCGGGTCTACCTTGTAATCTCTAAGTGGACTGAAGGATGCTCCCTCAATCAGTGTCCACCGGGTCCGGCTGCGGGAACTGCATAACATAGAGAAGTCCAGGTGTAGCATCAGTACAACCGACCCCATGTACTGAGCAAGTGCTGAGCCTAACCCCGGCCGAAGTAGTGGCGAGGATAGACACGACGACGGTAATCTACCTGTACGATTCTACCAAAAAATATAGCAAAGAAGTGACAAATATTTAACAGATAAGCAAGGGACACGGGGACAAGTAAGGGGGCGACAGGTAACTAGCAGAAATGAAAGTTTGAACACAATAAGTAAACAGATAAAGGAATGGCACGGCATCACCCTTCGTGCTTTACTCTCGCCCTCACTGTGCAACTGGTAATTATATATGAAATGATGGCAATGATAAATGAAATGAATGGCACGGCATCATCCTTCGCGCTTTACTCTCGTCCTCACTATGCAAACATGTAAATATATATGAAATGATGGCAATGATAAACAACATAAACATGGAACGGAATGTCCCCTCGTGCATAAACAATATAAAATATGGCATGGAATGTCCCCTCGTGCATAATCAACATAAACATGGCACGGAATGTCCTCTCGTGCATAATCAACATAAACATGGCACAGAATGTCCCCTCGTGCATAAACAATATAAAATATGACATGGAATGTCCCCTCGTGCATAAACAATGTAAAATATGGCATAGAATGTCCCTTCGTGCATAAACAATATAAAATATGGCACGGAATGTCCCCTCGTGCATAAACAATGTAAAATATGGCACGAAATGTCCCCTCGTGCTTTACACTCTTCCTCACCAATGCAATGACAATTATAAAAATGGAAATAGATGCAGCATAGTGGATTCACAAATCATGATCACCCGGCAAGGGAAAAAAAATACCAGTCATTATCATAACAAATTTGCCCGGCGAGGGTCTCAGCTATAACCAACCTTTTCAAGTATATCCTTTATAGTTGGGTCCTCCATAGGACCATTACATCACAAGTTCATCAACGAGAATTTCATAACAATCAACTTCCAAGTAGAGACAAATTCATGATACAATAAATATGGAAGTAAGAACAAGAATTTCATCAAAAATGGACTCACGGGCGTGCGTGACACACAATTCATAGGTACTCGCCACCTCACCTATGCATTGAAAATGATAAACACTTAACACATATTATACAATAAAGTTAGGCAAGACACTTACCTCGGGTCCAAAATATAGCAATCAACCCTCTAATACCATCTTTCCGTTAGAATTCAACTCCGGAATGGTATTATCTAGACACAATTAACTCAAGTATATCAATAATGATTCAATAATTCAATTTCATAGCCTAATTACCCATTTCCATGCATTCTTCTAACAATAACAAAATTCGACCCCGAGCCCGCTTGGTCCAAATACGAGGCTCGGACCAAAACCCGACCACCCATACCCCCACGAGTTCAAATATATCATTTATTTTGAAATCCGACCCCAAATTGAGGTTGAATTTCCCAAAGTCCCATAATCCCTAACTCTACCCAAATCCCCTAATTTCTATTTGTTTTCATGATTCTAGGCCTATATTCTAGTGTTGATGAAGGAAAAATGGAAGAAATTGGAGTTGAAGTCACGTACCCAAGTGGTTACGGAGGAAGGATGGTTTGGAACTCGGCTATGGGGTTGGGAGAAGAAGAAGAAGGTGAAAATTATGAAATTCCCGTATGGCATTCTGTTTTTGGGCTATTTAAATAACTGGGCGAAAAATACTCGTCGCGTTGGCGGGCCAATGGCCGCGTTCGCGAAGGTTTGACTTTCCTGACCTACGCGTTCACGAGGCCTGGGCCGCATTCGCGTAGGTTCAACTCCCCTGGCCTATGCGTTCACGGTCCTATGATCGCGTTCGCGAAAAACAAATACTACCCAGCCCTCAGGCCCATCCTAACTCTATGCGTTCGCACCCCTGGGGACGCGTTCGCGTAGAGACACTAGCCAGGCCACCATAATTACCCTCGCGTTCGCGGGCCCTTGGTCGCGTTCGCGAAGGGTATTACACCAGACACCAGAAAACAGTCCAAACACCAGATTTTTCTAACTTTATACACCTCGTTAACTACCCGAAACTTACGCGAGCCCTCGGGTCTCAAAACCAAAAATACACACGACTCCCAAATCATTATATGGATTATTCAAGTACTAAAACCACCGAAATAACATCAAAATGAATGAGTTAAACACCAAAATCTATGAAAATCCTCAAAAACTTCGTTAACCTCTAACTCTTCCATTTTCAATCCGAAACTCGTCAAATCAAGTCCGTTTTACACCAAACTTTACAGATAATTCATATAACACATATTAAACCTGTTCCAGGCTCCGAAACCGTAATACGGGCCCTGCAACACAGTTTTCACATCAATTATCATTTTCAAAAGTCTTTATTATTTCCAGAAAATAATTTTCTTTAAAAATTCATTCCTCGGGCTTGGGACCTCGGAATTCGATTCCGGCATACGCCCAAGTCTCATATTTTCCTACGGACCCTACGGGACCGTCAAATCACGGGTATTCAACAGTTCAACACATTTCCACATAAAAGCTTCTCGGCTACACGCCCGGGCTACGCACACATATCGAGGTGAGATTAACGGAGACTTTCGAAGCCTTGAAACACAATTTTCTGCTAAATTATACAAGATGACCTTTTGGGTCATGACAACTTTTGCGTGAAATATTTATAGAAATAATTGGTTAATATTTTAAAAGGAGGACTCCTATAGCTAAAAGGATTCCAAAGTGCTCATACGTTTTCCTAACATGACTTTAGGAATTGAAAGTGGTCCATTCAAAGAATTTTTACATGTTAACGAAACGTACAACTTTTTTTTTTTTTTACAGATATGTTGTATTACGTGACTCGAATAAGGAAGGATTTGGTACACAATCTTTAATTGATTTTGAAGTTCTAAATTTTAGGGAATGAATTAAATAACTATTTGTAAATATTAGATAAATAATAAAATTACTATTTTGTCCAGTGTAAACTTAATTTTCTAAGGGTAAAAATGACGAACGACATTTTACTAAAGGCCTTCGTGCTTTTAATATAGTACTAGTCTTAAGGTACGCGCTTTGCGCGTATATCTTATATCAACAAAATATACTATTTCAAAAAATTACCAAGAAAAATAATAAACAATATGTTTGACTTTTAAAATAAATATTAACAAAAAATGTATAAGTTCTTGAAAACGATGACTATTAAATACTTTATTTAACCGGCTTAATGAAAAAGAATTCCTTTCCTAAAAGTTCTTAGATGCCTTATTGTAGTTTCTGAGTATTTCTGTAGAAATATTTTATAAAAAATATTATTATTTTTTTGACCTTATAGAAAAAATAAACAAATATGAAAATATTATTATCGACAAAAATTTGTCAAATAATATAAGCTTAATTTTTTTAATTTCTCAGCTATTTTGTGAATGAAGAGGTTGTTGTTATGCTCATAGAAAAATTGCTAAGGAAAAATGTAAAATCTAAATGACTTAATTTTTTACAACAAATCATTTAACATAGAACATAAGGGAAGTTGTCATCTGTAAAGTAGTAATAGTAGTAGTAGTAATAGTAGTAGTAGTAGCAGCAGCAGCAGCAGCAGTAGTAATAATAATAATAATAATAATAATAATAATAATAATAATAATAATAATAATAATAATAATAATAATAATAATAATAATAATAATAATAATAATAATAATAATAATAATAATAATAATAATAATAATAATAATAATAATAATAATAATAATAATAATAATAATAATAATAATAATAATAATAATAATAATAATAATAATAATAATAATAATAATAATAATAATAATAATAATAATAATAATAATAATAATAATAATAATAATAATAATAATAATAATAATAATAATAATAATAATAATAATAATAATAATAATAATAATAATAATAATAATAATAATAATAATAATAATAATAATAATAATAATAATAATAATAATAATAATAATAATAATAATAATAATAATAATAATAATAATAATAATAATAATAATAATAATAATAATAATAATAATAATAATAATAATAATAATAATAATAATAATAATAATAATAATAATAATAACATTAATAATAATAATAACATTAATAATAATAATAATAATAATAATAATAATAATAATAACAATAA
>ML394983.1:51231-69132 GCA_005239525.1 Nicotiana knightiana | reverse complement strand
ATATATATATATATCTGAATTATCGTGTATGTATTTTAATTGGTAGGGCTGTTCAAAATCGAATCGAAATCGTTAACCGAGTTGAATCAATAACTTATTGACTTATTGATATCGGATTATGGGATAATAGACGGTGAATGTATTGAAATTTTATAATTAACGACTTAACGGTTTGGGGACGGATTACTCAATTTTCTTATTGGATAAATCATTTACCCGTTAAAATTTTTTATATTGGAACTTTCCTATAGATCTTGAAGAAGCAATAACTCATATGATTTGATGTTCATTCCAATTTATAACTTTTCATCCGAATTTTGGTTTGGTAGAATGAGTACAATAAGTCAGTCAACAAAATCACGCATAAAAATGAATCCATTTCAATCCAAAAAAAATTTATTTGGTTTAGTCGATTAATCGTTCGATAATCGTTAATCCGATATCAATCTGCTCGTTGTCTTATTATGGTTAACGGATTATTACATTTATAATCTGATAATCGATAAGCCGAATCGTTAAGCGTAATTATCTGTTCGATCTACCCGATAAATACCCTATTGATGGATATGTACAACTGCACTTTTAGTGCTACCTGATTTCGATTCTGACTTTAATATTATCTCAAATTTATATTTTATGGTAATACTTTCGTCACTTTTAAATCTTAGATCCGACTTTACTTATATCATGAGAGTAATATATAAGTTTGATTTAACGTACCCTATTTATTTGTGTGTGAATTTCGATGCAAAGCTGCCGTCGAAAGTGTCGTGCCGTCACTTACAGGTCACAACCTACAACATAAGTAAAGAATACACTGCTCCCAATTTTCACAAACTCCGATTTCAATGTTCCATGTTGATATGTAACTTAAGGATACGTCAATTTAGAGTATTTTGCGATAAAAACATTAATTGGGATAACAATTTTTTTATTAAATTGATGAAGCTGATGTTGAAAAGTAAAATAAGACAAATAATACATGTGCAAAAAAAAGAGAAAATTACATCGTGCTATTGAGTTTTTGATCGTATACGATTAAATATTCACCACTCATCAGATTGTGACACGTCTTAATATAGGTCAAGGGTATTATTAAAAGCAACAAGTTATTATCATATTTAAAAGACAGAATAGATCATGCCCCCGAACTTGACGACTTTTATTTAGTTTCTCGTTAAATTTTACGTGGTTTTTTATATTTTAAATTTGGCATTTTAATAGCTTCAACCCCCAAGGCACTGACATTCATGCGAGTGACACACACGCTGTCACAATATAGTATTCTCTCTCTTTCTCTGCAATATTATTTTTCTTCTATTATTATTTCATTTCATGATATCAACATGAAACTCTACCGTCTCAAGAAGCTATTTGAGAAGATTATGTATAATTTTTTTCCTCTTTTAATTATAATTGACATTATGAAAAGAAATTGCCCTTGAAATTTCGGGCAAGAACTATATGACATGGGTATTGGATGCTGAAATCCATTTAGATGCAATGGGTTTTGGAGACGCTATTAAAGATAAAAATAAAGCATCTACGCAAAACTATGTTAAGGCCTTGATTTTCTTGCACCATCACCTTGATGAAGGGTTGAATATAGAATATCTCACAGTCAAAGATCCACTTGTTTTGTAGAATGGCTTAAAGGAAAGATATGACAATTTAAAGTTGGTCACTCTTCCACAAGCACGATATGATTGGGCTCATCTGAGGCTCCAAGACTTTAAGTTTATTTCTGAATATAATTCTGCGGTGTTCAGAATTACTTCTAAATTGAAACTCTATGGAGATACTATCACTGACTATGATATGCTTGAAAAAATATTCACAGCATTTCATGCCTCTAATACGGTCTTGAACATCAGTACTGAGAGAAATGTTTCAAGAAGTACTCTGAATTGATTTCTCTTCTCCTTGTGGATGAACGAAACAACGACTTGCTCATGAGAAATCACGAAAATCGATACACTGGATCTACACTATTGCATGAAGTGGATGAGGTGTATTCCCATTAGGCTAAGCGTGGAAGAGGCTGTGGCCCTATCCGTGGTCGTAGTCGAGGTCGTGGCCGTGGACAAGGAAGAAATTTTCTTGGTGTTAATCACCCCCCCAAAGAAAAATAACCACCAAAAGTGAAAAGGGAAAGATGAGAAGCCAAAGGCAAATGGTTCAGAAACTGAATTGTTATTGTTACGGTGGAAAAGGGCATTGGGAAAATATTTATTGTACACCAAGATATTTGGTTGAGCTTTATCAAGTATCTCTAAAGAATAAAGGCCCTGAAACTAATCTTGTCTATGACAATGAATTTGACATCACCCACTTGGATGTGATAGACTTCTTTGAGCACCCTGATGGAAAAATAGACCAATTGATCAGTGATGGATCTGTGGTTAAAGATGATTGAGTAGTTTGGTTATTATTTTTGCCTATTCGTAGTAGCTAGTGAATAAACATCATTTAATCGTAGTTTTTTTACATGAGTAGTAGTCATTACTATCCATTAGTATTATTTATTTTAAAAACTAGTGTTAGTTCGTTTTGATTAAATATTACTCTAGAATCATGTTATTTCTTCACCACCTAATAATATTTTAGAATCATACATCACATAATATACTAATATGCTACTATATTATAATGTAGTTATACGGTCAGGTATATAAATTTTACATAATATTGTCTGTACTTTTAACTACGTGCACGTTGTTAGTAAAAGATGTACATGAATATGATATGAACACAATAGAACATATCTGTTATTAGAGTTATTCATAATTATTTTGAAGTTGACATGAATTGTCTATTTTACAACATTTTCATTGCCAAATCCCAAGAAGCCATCATTGTTTCGGTTGTTGAAATCTATAGAATTGCAATTTGATCGATAAGTTTTTTTTAGTTGAATTTATTGTTGCCAGTGGGAGAAAAATGAAGAGGTAACTAGGTGTAATCATTGTTTGGGAAAACTTTTTAATCTAGTAAAATAAGTATAGAAATAAATTGGGATTAGTGAGTTTTCCTCCCAGCCTACCACATAATTGTTGTCGCTCACAACATGTTTCTTTTGAAATTGATTTACTTTATATTTTTTTCTTTTTTTTTCTTTCTGAAAATACTAATATTTATTCGTATATTTTTTTGTATGTCAAATCATGAAAAATAAATATGGATATCAGACAAAGCAAACTTGGATCAAAGTTCAATTGTAAAAATATTTGTTTAGTTGATTCATGTATGATACATACAATATTCAAAGAAAAAAAATATTTCTCTCATTTAAGTACGTGTAAGGAAGATGTTACTACAATTTCTGGTAGTAGTAATTTAATTGAAGGTTCTGGAAGGACTACTATAACTCTGCCTAAGGGGACAATGCTTATCATAAAAAATGTAATGTTCTCCTCCAAGTTCAAAATGAACTTGTTGAGTTTTAAAGATATCCGTCGAAATGGATATCATATTGAGATAATAGATGAGGATAATCTTGCATATCTCATCATTACCAGGAATGTCTCTGGCCACAAAAGAGTTATTGAGAAATTCTCATCTTTATATAGTGCCCTGTATTGGACAAGAATTAGTGCACTTGAGGCACATTCTACCGTAAACCAAAAAGTTACTGATTCCAATACTTTTGTACTTTGGCATGATCAATTGGGATATCCTGGACCAAATATGATGAGACGAATTATAGAAAGCTCAAATGGGCATCTATTAAAGAATTTAAAGATTCTTTTAAATAATGAATTTTCTTGCACTTCTTTTTATCAAGGCAAGTTAATTATTAGACCATCACCAACAAAGATTGAGATTGAGTCCACTGTATTTTTTGAACGTATTTATGAACTTATTCACCCACTTAGTAGGTCGTTTAGATATTTTATGGTCTTAATAGATGCATCTTCAAGATGGTCTCATGTGTGCCTATTGTCATCTCACAACATGGCGTTTGTAAAATTGATGGCACAAATAATCCGATTACGGGCAGAATTTCTCGATAATTCAATTAAGTCTATTAGACTTGGTAATGTTGCCGAGTTTTCATCCCAAGCATTTAACGATTATTGTTATCGATTGGGATAAAAGTGAAACATCTTGTAGCTCATGTTGACATTCAAAATGGCCTTGCAGAGTCTTTAATCAAACGTCTGCAATTGATAGCAAGACCGTTACTCATGAAAACGAGGTTACCAACTTCTGTTTGGGGTCGTGCCATTTTGCATGCATCAATGCTAGTTTGTTTCAGACCGAAAAATTATCATAATTATTCCCCGTTGCAATTAGTTTTGAGTCATAAACCTAATATATCCCGTTTAAGAATTTTTGGATGCGCAGTATATGTGCCTGTAGCCCCGTTATATCGCACTAAAATGGGTCCCCAAAGAAGGTTAAAAATATATGTTGGGTTTGAATCGCCCTCTATTTTTCTCTACCTCGAAACATTAACGGGGGATTTGTTCACTGCATGATTTGCAGACTAAGGATTCGATGAGACACTTTTTTCAAAATTAGGGGAGAAATTTGTGAAGCCAAAGTGGAAATTTGTGTAACAATCCATCATTATCTCATCTTGATCCACGTGCCTCTATTTGTGAAAAAGCGGTGCAAAAGATTATCCATTTGCAGAGAATAGCAAATAGACGCATTTACGGATCTGAAAAGGATAACAAAATTACATGTCCTACAGAGAATGTTCAAATCCATGTTGATGTCACCGTTGGACAATCTTCTAGTGTCACAGCTAATGAGTCAAAAGCACTCCTAAAACGTGGCAGATCATTGGGTTCTAAGGATCGAAATCCTAGAAAAAGGAAAATAAATGATCAAAATGACACTACGAAAGAGTCTCATGAAGAAATCTACGATTTAACAAATTCTGAGATTCATGAGGAAACCACTGAGCCCGAGACTCAAGAAAATAAAGAACTATCAATAAATCTAATCAATATTGAGACAATTTGAATCGAGTGGATATAGTGGTGGATTATGTCTTTGCATATCATGTTCCGTCTAGAATTGTGCAAGATAGTGAAGATCTTGAACCTCAATCTATTGGAGAATGTCGACAAAGACGTGATCGGCCAAAACGGCAAGAAGCAATCCAATAGAGTTGAATTCACTTGCGATACGTAAATTTTTTGGGCCTGTAGTCCAAACACCTAATGGTGTTAAGACTGTTGGCTATAAATGGGTCTTTGTATGCAAGAGGAATGAGAAAAGTGAGGTACAAAGATATAAGGCACGCCTTGTTGCACAAAAATTTTCACAAAGGCCTGGTGTCGATTATGAAGAGACATATTCACCCATTATGGATGCTATAACGTTCCGTTATCTCATTAATTTTTATGTCCATGAAAAGCTTGACATGCATTTAATGGTACCTCCTACCTTTATAGCTCACTTGATAATGAGATATATATAAAAAAATTCGAGGGATTTAAAATGCCTAACGCACATAATTCAAAGTCCCAGGAATTATTTTCAATTAAACTCCAAAGATCTTTGTATGGTCTAAAACAATCAGGACGAATGTGGTATAATCGCCTTAGTGAGTATTTATTAAAGGAAGCTTATATAAATGATGTCATTTGTCCATGTGTTTTTATAAGGAAAAAAATATCGGAATTTGTTGTACTTGCCATATATGTCGATGGCATAAACCTTATTGGAACTACTACAGAACTCCAAAAGGTAATTGATTATTTAAAGAAGAAATTCGAAATGAAAGATCTCGAAAAGATAAAATTATATTTCGGTTTGCAAACTGAACATATGACAAACGGAACTTTTGTTAATCAATCTGCCTACATAGAAAATGTATTGAAACGGATTGACATGGATGTAGTGCATCCATTAAGTACTCTGATGGTTGTTCGATTACTTGAAAGATCCATTCCGGTCTCAAAAAAAGAAGCTACTTGGTCCTGAAGTACCATATCTTAGTACAATTGGTGCACCAATGTATCTTGCTAATACTATAAGGCCTGGCATAATTTTTTCAGTCAATGTCTTAGCAAGATATAATCTGCTTACATTGGAATGGAATCAAACACATATAGCGGTATTTAAAAGGGACTACCGATATGAGCTTATTTTATGGCAGTAATTGTAGTCTCGATCTTGTTGGTTAGTTTGATGCTGAGTATTTATCCAATCCCACACAAGGCTCAATCTCAAACAGGTTATGTGTTTACCCGTGGAGGCACTGCCATATCTTGGCGATCGACTAAGCAATCAATCGTGGCTACTTCATCTAATCATGCTGAGATAATTGCTATTTATGAAGCAAGCCGAGAATGTGCGTGGTTAAGGTCTATAATATATCTTATTCGAGACAAATGTGGTTTGAAGTGTGACAATTGCCCACGATTTTGTATGAAGATAATGCATCTTGCATAGCCCGATTGAAGGGAGGATTCATAAAAGGAGATAGGACAAAACACATTTCATCAAAGTTATTTTTCACACATGATTTTCAAAAGAATGGTGATATCAATATGCAACAGATTCGTTCAAGTGATAATATAGCTGATTTGTTCATCAAGTCTCTACCGATGTCAACCTTCAAGAAGCTAGTGTACAAGATCGGGATGCGAAGACTCAAGGATGTGAATTAATGCTCTCATCAGTGGGAGTTAATATTTGTTGCACTCTTTTTTCCTTACAAGGTTTTATCCCACTGGATTTTCCTTGCCAGATTTTTAACGAGGCAACCAAAACGTGTATTATTAAATACATGTACTCTTTTTCTTTTACTAGAATTTTTTCCCTGGAATTGTAATTAGAGGGAATGTCTATCTTTTAGAGAGATTTACTTTGAAGCTAAGTCATTTTCTCCTATAAATAGAAGGGTCTTACCCAATTGTAAATCATCCCAAAATTCAATGAAAATTTTGTCTCTTTCTCTGCAATATTGTTCTTCTGCTATTATTGTTTCATTTCAAAACATTTGTTTTAAATAAGATAGAGTATGTCCAGATTAAACATGAAGAACCAAATATACAATAATCAAAGATTTAACTTGATTTTAAATATACAAGTAAAAAAATTTAAATATAGACAAAAGTTAAAAGACAATTAAGAGGCACCCGGATTAACAAAAGCCTCAAATTTGGGTCCCAAAGACAGGAGCTTGTATCAACCATTATCATTTATCGATGAAGAGGGGAAAACCTTTTTTTGCTAGGAGAGCAATTTCAGTACAACTTTTATTCATTCCACCTAAAAGAGGAATAACTCAAAGCAAAACATAAAAATCGATCAAACTGATACACTATTTGAGCCGTGTAAATAGCAACAAATCTGCTACATTGCGCTATTAAGTTTTGATCGTGTACGATTGAATAATTCACCACTCATCAGATTGGGAAAATCGAGGATATTATTAAAAACAAAAAGTTATTTTGTTTTAAATTAAATCTACTATGTCCAGATTTAACATGAAGAACCAAATATTCAATAATCAAATAATTATACAATAATTAACACAAAATTCTAGCAACTTCCTATACACAAAGCAAGTGAATATCAATTAAAAAGTTCAGCTAGGAGGAAACAAATATTAGCAATTGTAGAAAGGTAAACGAAATAAACTTACATCACATATGGTGTTGATGTAAACTGCACTGATTTGTAGTGGTAATTGTTAAGCGATAAAATGAAGTGAAACTACGTGTTGATTAATTATAGTTAAGTGATAAAACTTAATATTTGAAGACACATGACATGTTATAATTGATTTAATATAAAAAAAAACAACAGGTGTAATTAAGTTTTTTAACGTTTAACGCATAAAAATCTCAAATATCTGTGTTTTCTAAGTTTCAATGGCAAACTTACGAGGGTTCATGTAGATATCTACTGCTATTTAGAACACTGATTTTGTCAATCAACTAAAAAGCTAATGTTATTCAATGAGAATCAACGTAGCAATGTGTCAATTGTACAATTCACATCCCAAGTAGCCTCATATACTAAAGAGAAATACTATCAAAATCTAAAACAAACCAAGGCAGCTAACAATTGTTCTAATCTTCTTGTCTATAGCTGCTGCTACAATTTCATACAGAAGAATGGCACAATACTAACTTCTATCTTGTTATATTTCTATATCAAGAAAAGGCAGTCCGCATTCATGCTGTGCACCGCGTTCAGGGATGCCCGGACTAAATTAGGTCTATTATTGTATTTCTACAAGAGATTGTCCGCAACTCAAATCCATGATCTCTTGGTCAAACAACCTAGGCAGAGGCGGAGGCACAAGCCACCCTACGGGTTCGGCAGAACCGAATAACTTTTGCTCAAACAATATATTTGATATTTTGAATTCATGAAATATGTATAAATATTAAATCTAGAAACGAGTCATTAACACTTGAAGTCATGATCCAAAAATCTAAAACCTATAAGGTTGAAATCCTGGCGCCGCTTCTGGTGCTAGGCTCCCCTATCTTTTGTACATTTCCACATATCATACAAAATCCACCTAATGTATTTACATCTTCCTCAACTAGTTTCTCACAGTGATCCAACTTTCTGATGATTCCAAATCATTTTTCTCTCCTCTTCTCGAGATCCAAGACTGGCAATCGCATCTCATTGAGAATGGATTTCCACTCATAGAATCATCTTCATCACTTGATTCATCTAAGAAATCCATCTCTGAGAAAAATCTAGCATCTAAAACACTAGCAGGTGTACCAGCATCTATCTTTTCAAAATTCTTGACTTTTGACTTCTTTGATACAAAGGGATGATCAAGCAATTGTTCAACTCTCCACCTCTTTTTAGTGTCCCTCTCCAAACACTTAGCCAGGAAATCCAAACCATCATCAGAAAAATGTGCAGGAAACTGTGGCAAATCATTACTACAAGCAATCTTCAAAACTGCAGCCAAGGGATTTGTACATATATCCCCTCCCCAGGGAGGATTCCCCGTCGCCATTTCGACAATTGTACAACCTAAAGACCAAATATCAGCAGCAAAATCTAACTCTTCATTTCTCAAAATTTCTGGTGCCATCCACAAAGGAGTGCCACCAATTGACTTAGACAAAGATTTTGGACTACCATTTACCTTATTGTCTTTTATTCTCTTTGCACATCCAAAATCAGCCAATTTGATTTCTCCACTAGTTCCTAATAGTATATTCCTGCACTTCAAATCACAATGTACAATCCCATTTTCATGAATATACTTTAGACCCTTAAGAATTCCTTTAGTATACAAACTTATAACTTCTTCATCTAATGACCCTCCAAATTTCTCAGCCACATCAGCTAAACTACCCCCTGTCATATACTCTATAAAAAGACTCAACTTTCTCTTACCATTTGCTTCAAAAGAGAAATCTTTACCAATGAATTTGACAATATGAGGTGAATCCAAATTCTCAAGAATTTTTACTTCATTTTCAAGACACTTTAGTCCTGCCTCTGAGTCTGCAGATTTTACAACGAAAAGTCCCCCGGTTGCTTTGTCCATAGCCAAATGAATACTCCCAAATGAACCTGATCCTATCACTTTTCCCTTCAACCACTTAGTAGGTTGAGGACATGAATATTTGGAAAATTCAGCCATATTTTCTTCCTCACTTTGTGGTATATAAATGGTATACCTAAGATCATCAATCTTGATTTGGGTGTCAAAACCCAATTCACAATCTAGACTAAAGATCTCAACTTCTCCTAAATTTGATCTAAACTGCATAATGCACAAGTATATCATAAAACAAAAACTGGGAAGTCCCAAACCATATAAAAAAAATCCAAAAGTAGGAAATTTGATAGCAGAAGTTGTTGTATATTAACAGAAATTTCAAAGGATCAACAGGGATAATATTGAAAGAGCGGTTTCCCATATGATGGAAACCGCTCTAATCAATAGGAAAATTGAAATTTTTTGCAGTGTTGATAATTTTCTCTTTGGAATGAAAGAAGAAAGTAAAAGGGAGTATGATTTTGTATAAAAGATCCAACTTATAAGGGGGTGTCTGGTGATCCAAGAATTTTGGAAATAAACGGATAGTAACTGCCACATTAAACTAATTTCATGTTCTTTGCATTTTGACTTAAGGAGAACTTTCTTAGGGGGATGTTTCAAGGTCACATTTAAACTTGATTAAATGTGTCTGTACATACAATAATAAAATATTACTACTACATTTGATAAACTGAATTTGCTCAAAAATAATTTGACATTTTAAAAAACACGAAGCATAGTATGACCTTTTCTTTTTAAATTCATCCTTACACACTACTAGAAAACAAGCAAAATCCGTCCAAACAATACCGACCGAAATCGATCGGAAAATAAGTAAATTGATCACAAATGTCAAAGAAAATACTTCTCACAACAGAAATAGTGGTCCCACAACAAATATATAAGAATTCCGACCGATTTCGATCGGAAATCGGTCAATATTTGACAAGACCTGGTCATAATTGTATATTATCTACAAAAATAATTTTTAATTAAAAAAATGCAAAAATACCAACCTCTTTCGGTCGGTATATTTAAAATTGTGCTTCCCTGCCCGAGGCAATTGGGTTTTAATATAACAAAAATCATATATATAAAATTTATCAACCGGAATAAGTTTTAAATAAATTTTTCTATATATTTAATGAGATTACCGATTGAAGTCGGTAGTTTTTTGTCAACCTTTATATAAATAGCTTTTAGATAAATAATATATATATATATATATATATTGTAAGAATTTAAATTTTATCGAATTTAAATCGATAAAATAATTAGGACTATATTTTAAATTCAAGATATATTGGTCCAAACAAATATTATAGGCTCATATAATTGAATTAATCCAATATATATGAATTAAACAAATAAGTCTTAATCTATTGGGCTAGCCCATTTAATTGGGCTAGAGTGATGAGCCCACTTCATTAAGCCCAAGATGCCATCTTCCTAGAGGTCCAGTTTGGTGTCATGTGTCACATGACGTGGCACGCCCAAGTCAAACAGAAGAGTCAATAGGATCGGGCCACATGTCAATATGACAAAGCATGCCAAGTCAAATTAAATGGCCAATGAAATTGCGCCACATGTACAAGTGACATGTTCTGGCCAATCAAATGCGGCCTTGTCACTCTTCAATTTGATTGGTCGGAAAGAGTTTGTTCTTATCATAACTCTTCCCTCCCACAACTATAAATAGGGGCCTTCATAACTCAAAAACACACCATAAGTTATAACAAGAAGCAAGAGAGAGCTCGTAGATCAAAGGCCGCAAATTTCTCTACAAATTTCAAGCTTCAAGAAATCAAATTCAAGTTCAAGCTCAAGAAGGAAGAACTTAAGCTCAAGAAATCAAGTTCAACCTCAAGAACGAAGAACAAGTCAAGATTCAAGGAGTACGAGTTCAAATCAAAGTTCGTGTTTGTTGGATTCAAGATCATCGTTCATGACAACAAATATAGATTCAGGATCAAGCTCAAGGGCCCTTGAATTTATTTACTATTGAAAAGAAGAATCAGAGGATTCATAGAGATTGTAACATTCAAATATTTGAAATAAAATACTACGATTGTTACAATATATACTGTTAGAATTTGTTTGCATTAAATTATTTGTAATACAAAATAAATTGCAACCACAATATAAATATGAAAAACATAATTTTATTGATAAAATGATGCGAGTACAATTCTGTTTATCCCTTGATTCTTCTCTCCGATTCGTTATCCGTAATTCGAGAGCTTAAACAGTGTATTTCTCGAACATAGGATGATGCGAACTTCCTTAGGATTTATTTGATCTCCATGAAAAGGAAGACCATTCGTTGATTACTTCGGCGGCTTTGAGAAAGACAATATTTGATGTCTTTGATCTCTTTGTGAATATTCCATGAACTTTTATAGAATTTCGAGATCTGTTATTTGATCTCTTTGTGCATATTCTGCGAGTTTATGGAATTGCTGAGATCGTCTTTGAAGAATATATGCAGTCTTATTTATAGGCATTCATTAGGGTTTGGGTGGAGTAGCCACCATGTAACTCTAATAGACTCCTAATATTTCAAGAGTCGTCTTAAATTTAGGATTTATCTTATCCTGTTAAAATTTCAGTCCCTTTCAAATGGGACCAAGCGAGTAGCAATGCCTTTGAGAGCATTAAATCCTACTTGATGAAGCCTCCAATTTTGGCAGCCCCTATACTTGGAAAGTCGCTGATACTATACATTTCAGCACAAGAAAGGTCTGTTGGAGCGCTGTTGGCCCAAGAAAATAGTGAAGGGAAAGAAAACTCCCTTTATTACTTGAGCAGGATGATGACACCAAATGAGCTGAATTATTCGCCAATTGAAAAGTTATGTTTGGCGCTAGTCTTCTCAATCCAAAAGTTGAAGCACTACTTTCAAGTTCATGTCGTTCGTTAGTTTCTAGAGCAAATCCCATCAAGTCGTGATGTCAAAACCTGTCCTTAGTGATTGACTAGCAATTTGGTACCTCCAGTTTCAACAATTTAAAATCGTGTACATCCTCAAAAGACTATAAAAGGACAAGCATTAACGGATTTCTTGGCGGATCACCCTCTACCTGATGATTGAGAGCTAACTGACGAACTACCTGATGAAGACGCAATGATCATTGAAGTTCAGCTTCCATGGAAGATATACTTTAATGGTGCTGCACATTGCGGAGGAGCTGGTGCTGGTGTAATATTTGTCACTTCTCAAGGTGAAGTTTTGGCCTACTCTTTTACGTTGACGCAACTCTACTCTAACAACATTCCTGAGTATCAAGAACTAATACTTGGGCTTGAAATGGCTGTCGAAATGAAGCGGTTGCAATTGCAAGTCTTTAGTGACTCTCAGTTAGTGGTCAATCAGCTTCTAGGTAGTTACGAGGTCAAGAAGCCTGAACTACACCCATATCATGGTTACGCTAAAAAGTTAATGGGGTGACTCGGTGATGTGACTATTCAGTATGTGCCAAGGAAAAAAAGAAGAAGCCTGATGCTTTAGCTGCCCTAGCTTCATCATTAACCCTGCCTGGTCAAGCGCAAGTTGTTGTCTGCCAAAAATGGGTAGTACCGCTGCCAAATGAGGCTGGAGGTGAAGAAAATGAACTCAAGCATCTTGTCGTTGTTTCTGAAGTTGAGAAGAAGAATGGCGACAACCCATTATTGACTACTTATGCAATGGATACTTCCAGAAAATCCGAGGAGAAGGACTGAAATCCGTTGTCGTGCCCCTCGCTTCCTTTACTACAAAGATACTCTATACAGAAGGTCATTCGAGGGAGTACTCTTGCGATTCGTAGGGGAAGGAGAAGCACTCCAAGTTTTGCAAGAGGCACATTCTGGTGTATGTGGGTCACACCAGTCTGGACCAAAGCTCCACTTCCATATAAAAAGGATGGGGTATTATTGGCCAATTATGGTAAAAGATTTCTTGGACTATTCTCGAAGATGCAAGGCTTGTCAATTCCATGCGAACTTTATTCATCAACCTCCTGAAGTGTTGCACCCGACTGTTGCATCCTGGCCGTTTGACGGTTGGGGATTGGATGTTGTTGGACCACTGCCAAAGTCCTCTGATGGGCACCTATACATCTTGTTTGCAACTGACTACTTCTCAAAATGGGCTGAAGATGTTGCTCTTAAGGAGGTAAAGAAGGAAAATGTTACAAGTTTCATCCGAGTAAACATAATATATCGCTTTGGCAGTCCTTGTTACATAATAACGGATAATGGAAATCCATTCGATAATAGGTTGATGAACAAGATTTGTGATCTCTTTGGCTTCAAGCAATGTAACTCTTCGATGTACAATGCGCCTCCAATGGTCTAGCTGAGGCATTCAACAAAACTCTATGCAACTTGTTAAAGAAAGTCATCTCCGAATCCAAACGAGATTGGAATGACCATATGGAAGAATATCTATGGGCATATAGGACGACTCACCGCACGCCAACACAAGCGACTCCTTATTCACTCGTTTATGGAGTCGAAGCTGTCTTGTCAGTTGAGTGTCAAATACCTTCATTACGACTGCTATTCAAGAAGGGATCACTGATGAAGAAAATGCTCGACTTGGATTAGCAGAGTTGGAGGCTCTTGATGAGAAGAGGTTGGAAGCTCAACAGAGTCTTGAATGTTATCAAGCTCGATTGTCTTGAGCCTTCAATAAAAGAGTTCGCACAAGATCCTTTCAAGTAGGAGATCAATTCCTGGCCGTAAGAAGACCCATTATTATTTCTCATAAACCCGTAGGGAATTTCACTTTAAAATGGGATGGGCCATATGTCATACAAGAAGCTTACTCAAGTGGGGCTTTCAAGCTGGTTGATGTAGATGGCATGATAATCGACCCTATCAATGGCAAGTTTTTGAAGAAGTATTATCCTTGAAGTAGAAACGCTCCTTGACGCATGAGCCTAAACTGCATGTTCCTATACTCCTGGCCCGCAAGAGTATAAACTGTGTATGACCCAAAAAAAAAGAGCCCATTAGGTTAAAAACCTCGAAAGAGGCGGCCTAGGCAAAAGTTAGGACAAAAGAAAAAATCCACATCCACCTATTCTGAACTACAGTATGACTTGATCCTCTTCACCGAGGTACATAGGTAGCTTAGAGTTTTATTCTGAGTTCAGTCACATAAGTCCAAAAGATACATAATCCCCCAATCGTTGTCTGAATGAAGTACGATGGAGTGTAATTCATTCAATCAACACTTGAAAATAGAGCTGAGATACCATTCTTCTGTTAAACTTTGGATCCCATTTGATTTAAAGGGGAAAGCCGCTACGGTAAATTGGTATATTCAATAAAATAATTAATATATTTTAGGAGGCTGCCAAGCATTTGCATTGAAGTCCAGGAATTTATTATGCCTTCATGTTATCCAAACTTTCAAGTTTTTTTGGCAAGCCTTCACGACGTTTCAAATTCAGTGAGACTTGAACCCAAGACATTTGGTGAGAATGAATCTCTTGGATTTAAACTTCTGTCAATTAAAAAGTTCTTGCAATCTCGAGGCTTCCCACACCAAGATACAAAAATTTGTTGAAGTTGCATTAATTTGGAACTGTCGGCATATTAGAAACCAAAGTCGACTTCTAACTATCATCTGAAATTATCCTCAAGGTATTAAATTTTATATTTTGGATATGTTTTACATTTTGAAGTTTAGTTTCCAATAGATCAAACAGTTTGTGATTTCGACATTCCTACATCAAGATACAAAAATTTTGATGAAGTCACGCAAATCTGAAATTGTCGTCGTGTCAGAATTTAGTATTGACTTCGAACTATCATCTGAAACTATCCTTAAGGTATTAAATTTTACATTTGGGATAGTTTTTATATTTTGAATTTTATTTTCCAATATATCAAATGGTTCGTGATTTCGACATTCCTACATCAAGATACAAAAGTTTTGGTTAAGTCTTGTAAATCTGAAATCGTCGCCGTGTCAGAACTTAGTATTGATTTCGAACTATTATTTGAAACTATCCTTAAGGCATAAATTTTTTTTGTTTTGGATATGTTATATATTTGTAAGTTAAGTTCCCAAAAAATCAAATGGTTCGTGATTCTGACTTTTCTACACCAAGATATGATTTTTTTTGTGAGACTGCGCAAATCTAAAATTTTCTACGTGGTGAAATCTAAAGTTGGTTTCAAAATATTATCTGGGTCGATTCTAAAGGTGTTTGATTCTAATTTTTGGATATGTTTAAGATATTGAAGTCTAATTTTCGAGAAACCAAACGGTTTGTTATTTGAACTTTCCCACGTCGAGATATGACTCTTTCGTTTTAAGCGCGTAAAGCTGAAAATTATGCGATTAAGATAAATGTCAGGCCATTTTGAGAGTAATCTCTCCAATAGTCGAGCCACATTGAGAGTATTCTCTCCGATAGTCGGGTCATTTTGAGAGTAATCTCTCTGATAGTCGAGACATATTGAGAGTAATCTCTCCGATAGTCGAGGCACATTGAGAGTAATCTCTCTGATAGTCGGGGCACATTGAGAGTAATCTCTCTGATAGTCGGGTCACATTGAGAGTAATCTCGTCGGGCCACATTGAGAGTAATCTCTCCAATAGTCGGGCTACATTGAGAGTAATCTCTCCGATAGTCGGGACACATTGAGAGTAATCTCTCCGATAGTTGGGACACATTGAGAAATAATCTCTCTGATAGTCGGGGAACATTGAGAGTAATCTCTCCGATAGTCGAGCCACATTTAGAGTAATCTTTTCGATAGTCAGGCCACATTGAGAGTAATCTCTCTGATAGTCGGGCCACCTTGAGAGTAATCTCTCTGATATTTGGGCAGGGATGAGTACTCATCCTCTCATGCCCTAATGTTATCTTCTTCATGCATGGATTATCTCGTTAAACAAGAATATATCCTTCTCGTTTGACCTACAAAAATAAAAGAGAGAAAAAAAGAGCAAGCAAAGAAAACGCAGAAGAAGAGAAAAGAAAATACCTCAAGTACTAGCACTTTTCAGTTGTTAAAAAACGAAGTCAAGATCAACTTGAAGATGCCGATAGCTGATTGATGCTCAAAACACATTAGAATGTGGCTATTTATAGATTTCTCAGGGCAACAAATTAAGTGGCTTTGTCGACGTGAGAGCAACAAATCTTGTAATCCAAAAAGGAATTTGGTATCCTAGCTTAATTAGAACCACATGCGGTGCTTCATGACGCATGAGAATAAGTGTAATTATATGAGTTTTATGTTAAGTAGAAACAGAAATCCCATAGGAATTGGATTTCTACCGAAGTGTTAAAGCTTTGCATTTTACGACATCTAGGATGCTTGGGGGTTACACCAGCAAAGTTTTAGCTTTTTACCGTGGAAGTCTAAGTCAAATAAGTATTTGACAATTACAACATATCCACGTACTTAAATGTAGTCATATAGACTCAAGAAGTTACATGGAAAAGAAAACAAAGGATATGCTGTCTTCGTTAAATACATCAAGTCTGGTCATTGAAATATATACCTCGACAAGTCTTGAAGTAGGGGGCATTTTTTAAATTTTATCAAATTTAAATGGATAAAATAATTTGAACTATATTTTAAATTCAATATATATTGGTCCAAACAAATCTTATAGGCTAATATAATTGAATTAATCCAATATATATGGATTAAACAAATAAGTCTTAATCTATTGGGCTAAAGTGATGAGCCCACTTCATTAAGCCCAAGATGCCATCTTCCTAGAGGCCCAGTTTGGTGCCACGTGTCACATGACGTGGCATACCAAGTCAAACGGAAGAGCCAATAGTATCGTGCCACATGTCAAAATGACAAAGCATACCAAGTCAAATTAAATGGCCAACGAAATTGCGCCACATGTACAAGTGACATGTTCTGGCCAATCAAATGCGGCAAGAACAAACTCTTCCCTCCCACAACTATAAATAGGGGTCTTCATAACTCAGAAAACACACCAAAAGTTATAACAAGAAGCAAAGAGAGCTCGCGGATCAAACACCACAAATTTCTTTACAAGCTTCAAGCTTCAAGCAATCAAATTCAAGTTCAAGAAATCAAGTTCAAGCTCAAGAACAAAGAACTTAAGCTCAAGAAATCAAGTTCAACCTCAAGAACGAAGAACAAGTTAAGATTCAAAGAGTACAAGTTCAAATCAAAGTCCGTGCTAGTTGAATTCAAGATCATCATTCGTGACAACAAATATAGATTCAACATCATGCTCAAGGGCCCTTGAATTTATTTAGTATTGGAAAGAAGAATCATATGATTCATAGAGATTGTAACACTCAAATATTAGAAATAAAATAGTACGATTGCTGCAATATTTTTCGGTCTTGATTTTATTTTCTCGACGCAAATTTATTGTCTACAACTATATATACATGTTAATATATATATATGTA
>ML394983.1:3285-50517 GCA_005239525.1 Nicotiana knightiana | reverse complement strand
TATATATATATATATATATATATATATATAAATTTATATATATTGTAAATAACAATAATTTAAATACATGACCACTAAAACTGACCGAAATCGATCCGTATAATTAAAATAATTTTAAAATAGAAACATTTAATTAAATTCCGGCCGAATTCGGTCGGAAATATTGAGGTCAAATGGTCAGAATATTTTATTATTACCGAACGAAATTTCGACCGAAGTCGGTCGGTAATTTCGTTAATTTGACCTACCAGACAGGTTTCCTTCCCCATTTTCATCTTTCCCCTCTCTCACTCTATTTTTTCTCTATTTCATCTCTCCTTCTCACGCCTATTTACCCAAATCCCACCAAAAATCAAGTCCCCCACCCCCAAAATCGAAACCCCACCTCCCTCAGCCCCATCTCCTCCCCCTTCCACTTTCGTTGTCAGTTGCCGCATGCCGCCTGCCGCAGCCTGCCGCCGCCTGCCGCCGCCTGCCGCCGCCTGCCGCCTACCATTCTCTTTCAAGGTTAGTGTCCTACCCTATTACTCTTTTAATATTTAACTTTTTGCATGCCTAATATCATTTTATGCAATTTTTTGAACTACATTGTCATTAAAGTGAACTACATCGTAACTAAAATGAACTACATTGTAATTAAAGTAAACTACATTGTAACTAAAATTGATTATGCACTAATAGAGATGTATAAATTATTTAAACTAGTTAATTTTGTTTATTGCTTCAAAAACATTTATTATTTTAGGGTTTCATTTATTATTATATTAGTGCTTATTGCTTTTAGAAATTTAAAGTTTATTAATTTAGGGGATAATATTGTTCTATTAGTGTTTATTGCTTTTAANAGTGTATTATATATATATATATATATATATATATATATATATATAAATTTATATATATTGTAAATAACAATAATTTAAATACATGACCACTAAAACTGACCGAAATCGATCCGTATAATTAAAATAATTTTAAAATAGAAACATTTAATTAAATTCCGGCCGAATTCGGTCGGAAATATTGAGGTCAAATGGTCAGAATATTTTATTATTACCGAACGAAATTTCGACCGAAGTCGGTCGGTAATTTCGTTAATTTGACCTACCAGACAGGTTTCCTTCCCCATTTTCATCTTTCCCCTCTCTCACTCTATTTTTTCTCTATTTCATCTCTCCTTCTCACGCCTATTTACCCAAATCCCACCAAAAATCAAGTCCCCCACCCCCAAAATCGAAACCCCACCTCCCTCAGCCCCATCTCCTCCCCCTTCCACTTTCGTTGTCAGTTGCCGCATGCCGCCTGCCGCAGCCTGCCGCCGCCTGCCGCCGCCTGCCGCCGCCTGCCGCCTACCATTCTCTTTCAAGGTTAGTGTCCTACCCTATTACTCTTTTAATATTTAACTTTTTGCATGCCTAATATCATTTTATGCAATTTTTTGAACTACATTGTCATTAAAGTGAACTACATCGTAACTAAAATGAACTACATTGTAATTAAAGTAAACTACATTGTAACTAAAATTGATTATGCACTAATAGAGATGTATAAATTATTTAAACTAGTTAATTTTGTTTATTGCTTCAAAAACATTTATTATTTTAGGGTTTCATTTATTATTATATTAGTGCTTATTGCTTTTAGAAATTTAAAGTTTATTAATTTAGGGGATAATATTGTTCTATTAGTGTTTATTGCTTTTAAAAATAATTTATTATTTTAGGGTTTAATTTATTATTATATTAGTGTTTATTGCTTTTAGAAATTTAGGAGATAATATTGTTCTATTAGTGTTTATTGCTTTTAGAAATTTATGATTTATTAATTTAGGGGATAATATTATTCTATTAGTGTTTATTGTTTTTATAAATTTAGGGTTTATTAATTTAGGGGATAATATTGTTCTATTAANTGTAATAAGCCGAATTTTTTTTTTATATACTTAATAATTGGAGATTAGAAATTTCTTTTGTGTATAGATATTGGGACAAAATACTAAGTTAGTAGAAGAGAGTGTATTATATATATATATATATATATATATATATATATATATAAATTTATATATATTGTAAATAACAATAATTTAAATACATGACCACTAAAACTGACCGAAATCGATCCGTATAATTAAAATAATTTTAAAATAGAAACATTTAATTAAATTCCGGCCGAATTCGGTCGGAAATATTGAGGTCAAATGGTCAGAATATTTTATTATTACCGAACGAAATTTCGACCGAAGTCGGTCGGTAATTTCGTTAATTTGACCTACCAGACAGGTTTCCTTCCCCATTTTCATCTTTCCCCTCTCTCACTCTATTTTTTCTCTATTTCATCTCTCCTTCTCACGCCTATTTACCCAAATCCCACCAAAAATCAAGTCCCCCACCCCCAAAATCGAAACCCCACCTCCCTCAGCCCCATCTCCTCCCCCTTCCACTTTCGTTGTCAGTTGCCGCATGCCGCCTGCCGCAGCCTGCCGCCGCCTGCCGCCGCCTGCCGCCGCCTGCCGCCTACCATTCTCTTTCAAGGTTAGTGTCCTACCCTATTACTCTTTTAATATTTAACTTTTTGCATGCCTAATATCATTTTATGCAATTTTTTGAACTACATTGTCATTAAAGTGAACTACATCGTAACTAAAATGAACTACATTGTAATTAAAGTAAACTACATTGTAACTAAAATTGATTATGCACTAATAGAGATGTATAAATTATTTAAACTAGTTAATTTTGTTTATTGCTTCAAAAACATTTATTATTTTAGGGTTTCATTTATTATTATATTAGTGCTTATTGCTTTTAGAAATTTAAAGTTTATTAATTTAGGGGATAATATTGTTCTATTAGTGTTTATTGCTTTTAAAAATAATTTATTATTTTAGGGTTTAATTTATTATTATATTAGTGTTTATTGCTTTTAGAAATTTAGGAGATAATATTGTTCTATTAGTGTTTATTGCTTTTAGAAATTTATGATTTATTAATTTAGGGGATAATATTATTCTATTAGTGTTTATTGTTTTTATAAATTTAGGGTTTATTAATTTAGGGGATAATATTGTTCTATTAATGTTTATTGCTTTTAGAAAATTAGGCTTAACTAATTATGCTAGATTAATTGAGTGTGCTAACAATTATAATTGAATGAGTTAGTCTAATTGAATGGCTTAACTAATTCAATATTGTAATTAGTAAATGTTGTACTTTGAATTATGATTAATATAACAAGTAATTTGTTTGTTCTTTATTTAGATGGAATATCGTAGTTGGATGTATAATAGAAATTATCCTAATCGACAATTTTTTAGGGAGGAATTTATAGAAGGGGTTAAGGAATTTATTAGGCAAGTAATGTCACTTGAATCGTTACAGATTAGAGGAATGATTAGGTATCCTTGTACGAAGTGCAAGTGTTTGCATTTGTTCGGTTCAGAGGATGACTCATCTTTATAGAAAAGGGTTTATGGATAATTATTTTGTGTGGACTAGTCATTGAGAGGTTGATGATACTGATGGTGTATTTCATAATGTAGTTGTTGGTGAAAGTAGTAGGTCGGTGGAGAATAGCGTTCAACATCCTAGATACTATGAAATTGTTGCGGATTCTTTTAGAATGCACTTCGATTTTGAAATACATGAAAGTGTTGAACAACCTACTAACGAAGAGGCAAAATATTTTTATGAACAGTTAGAGGCCGCTATTCGTCCACTAAGGAAAGGGAGTTTGCACTCTCAGTTGTCTGTTGCGGTTAGATTATTAAGTATCAAATCAGATACCAATATTTCTTAAGCGAGAATGGATTCTTTCATTGTCTTTATGAGTGAACTAGTTGACGCAACTTTCAACGTACCCGAAGGTTTCTATAAGGCTAAAAGATTGGTTTCTAAGTTAGGACCCTCATCTATGAGAATCGATTGTTGTGAATATGGTTTCATGTTGTATTATAAGAGTGATGCAGATTTAGAAAGTTGTAAATTTTATGAAAAAACTCATTTTAGCGGGTTTCCAACGGAAAGAATGTTGCTGTGAAGTCGATGCATTATTTACCTCTTATTCCTAGATTAAAGAGGTTGTACGCATCGATGAGTTTCGCTCCTCCTATGAAATGGCACTATGAAAATAGAAGGTCGCCCGGTGTTATGTGTCATCCTTCAGATGGGGAAGCTTGGAAGCATTTTGATAGGACGTATCTGGATTATGCTAGTGAACCGAGGAATGTTCAGTTTGGTTTGTGTGCTGATGGTTTCACGCCATTTTCTATTTCTACAACACCATAATCATGATGGCCGGTCTTTATTACGGCGTATAATCTTCCGCCTGAAATGTGTATGACTAGTCCATATATTTTTTTTAAATTGTGTTATTCCCGGTCCCCGCAATCCAAAGAGTTTGATTGATGTATATTTTCAACCTCTGATTGATGAGCTAAAACAGTTGTGGTATGATGGAGTTGAGACATATGACATATCAACAAAGCAAAATTTTAACTTGCACGATAACTTAATGTGGACCATTAATGATTTTCCTGTGTATGGAATTTTGTTTGGGTGGATGACTGCTGGAAAGTTAGCATGTCCTTACTGCATGGAAGATGGTAAAACGTTCACTTTAATACATGGCCGAAAGTTGATATGGTCTGATTGTCATCATCAGTTCTTGCCAGTTGATCATGAGTTCATAAGGATGAAGAACACATTCAAAAAGAATACAGTTGAACATGATTTGCCACCTCTAATTTTGTCCGGTGAGGAAATTTGGGATAGGGTTCAGAACTTAACTAAAATTACCGATGCCCCACATTCTAGATTTCCTTGATATGGTGTTACTTATAACTGGACAAAACATTGTATATTTTTGGAGTTGCCACATTGGAAGAATAATCTTCTCCGACACAATCTTGATGTCATGCATATTGATAAGAACTATTTTGACAATTTGTTCAACACAGTGATGGATGATAAGAATAAGAAAAAAGATAACCCGAAGGCTAGAATGGACTTACAAGAATATTGCAAGCGGCGTGAATTACATTTGCAGTCTGCAAACAATGGTAAGGTGTTCAAGCCCAAGGCCAGCTAAACATTCACTTTGGAACAAAGACGACAAATTTGTGAGTGGGTTGGAAAGAATTTTTCCATGTGGTTTCTTCGATATGATGGAACACCTTCCAATTTACCTTGTACACGAGGCGCGACTTGGAGGGCTGGTTCAATGCAGGTGGATGTATCCATTCGAGAGGTAATGATCAAACCTTGATTTATTCTTGTAATTTTCTTTAACGTTATCGTCTAATATGACAATGTGCAGGACTATCGACAAGTGTAAACGATTTGTGAAACAGAGGAATGGGATTGAAGGATCCATATGCGAAGCCTATCTTGCAAAGGAAACTGCCCATTTTTGTTCTTACTACTTCGACAGTAATGTGCCATGTGCTAGAAATAGGCCCAATCGACACAATGTCGTGATTGAGATTGATCCATTATATCCACCAATGTCCATATTCAATCAACCAGGCCGAGGTTCTAAAGATCGAACAAAAAGGGGCCTAAGTAGTATGGAGTACAAATCAGCTTCAAATCATGTGTTGCTAAATTGTCCGGAAGTTCGACCCTTTATTAAGTAAGTGTTGACGTAAGATTATTTACATGGATTACTATTTAATTTGGTTGATGCAACTAACAAATAATTTTCAATGTGTCGCTCAGTGACTTCGTAAGTCAATTTGGCCATGATGCTGTATATTCTACACATACTTCACTTGTGGATATACTTGCTCACTTGTGATTTATTTAACACTACATGTAGGTCAATAATCTAGACAATAGTGTTAATCAATTTTTGAAAGATATATCTTGGGGACCTGCACCTACGGTTACAACTATGTCTAAGTATTGTGTGAATGGTTACAAATTTCACACCGAGGAATGCTCTAAGTATAAAAAAAGCAATAACAGTGGGGTGTGTGTCAGAGGTGGTGAAGGAAACAAGGATGGGGAAAATGATTATTATGGTGTGATCAAAGAGATTCTAGAATTGTCATATTCAGGTTGGCCAAATAAGAAGATCATACTTTTCTGATGCAAGTGAGTTGACCCAACACCTAGAAGAGGTACAAATGTACACTCGCAGTACAATATAATTGAGGTTAATAAAAAGAGGGAGTATGATCGCTATGATCCTTTTATAATTGCAGAAAAAGTTAGGCAAGTGTATTATGCTCCATATCCGTTGCGGAGGGATAAGGCTGATTGGTTGGTTGTAATCAAAACTAAGTCTGTTGGTTGGGTTGAAGTTGAGAATGTGCTAGATGTTTCTTACCAAAACGATACCTTAAGTGTTAACCAAATGGTGGATGATCAGTTAGAAAATGACTTGGAGCATCCTCAACGCATATTAGAAGAAGTTGATATGGAGAAAATAACAATCATAGAAAATGAGGATGTAGAATCACCTAATGCAAACGAAAGAAGTGAAGAGGAAGAATTTTCAGGCGAGGAAGGATACATAGAAGATGACTAGCATGTTAGTTTTTTCAAGCGCTCTCAACTTATATAAATTTATGTACTTAATTCTAACATTTTCTTTAATTTATGCAGATCATCGGTAGGGGTCGAGGTAGGTCTAGGAAGGATAAGAGGCCTATTGATCATGATGATGGTGTTATACCCTCGCTTCCTTTCACTCCACACTTGCATCCCTCCGCTGTTGATGGTTGGAAGCAATCTTCTAGGCACACATCTATTCCACGACATCCATCTACTCATCAGACTACCTACCATCCGCCCTCTCAGCAGTATTCTTACCATTCTTCGCCACAGGGCTATACCCCGCTTCCTTTCTTTGATCCTGCATGTAGTTACATAGGTCCATCGAGTCAGCAGTCACAGGGCCATGTGGTACACCCATCATCTGCTCTATTTGCTTCATCACCAGTTGGATCGCATCCATCTAGATTTCAGCCAGCCGGATCGCAGTGGGGGTCTAGATCGACATAGGGGTGCGGATCACAACCATCTTCATTAGCGACCCCGTCTCCCTCTCCACGGATTTCGTGTCCTAGCATTTCTAGACTTCGCCTTCGGGATAGTAGCGTTGAGCCAGATGCCTCCCCTTCTGCGCATGCTTCAAATTCATCGGAACATGATGAGCCAGAGGAAGTGCGGTATGATCGTTATCATAGGATGATCATCAGGCCCGAGGGCAATGTGTATAATTTATTTATTACTTCTTTATTTTTGCTGAATTATAATAGCTACTCTTGTTTATTTGCTATGTTGCAGGTTCATACCTAATCATCGCACTACAAAGATAATCACTGAAGCTCTTGGCCAGTTGTATAATGCAACCTATGTGACTTGGAGTGACTTTCCACCGGAGCTCGTGCATCAAATTTTTAACCAATTTAAGGTTTTACAATTCTTATCTATTTAAGAATTATATTAACAATATTTTCGTCTAACGTTACATACTTTATTTTTAGACTAAGTGTGCCTGGGAGGACCGGCATAACAGTGAAATTCTTGCAAATTTTGTGTACAAATGCTGTAAGAGACTATCTATTCCTTCTCCTCTGCTCGAAAGAAGAGCAAGAAACTTTCATGGGTTCTACCAGATATATGGGAGTATTTGCTGAGGCAGTGGACCACCGAGAAATTCGAGAAGAGGAGTGAACAGGGAAAGAAGGCCCGCACATCTGAGAAGGGTGGCTAATTGCACTGCGTGGGTGCAAGGAGCATGGGGAATGCGAGGAGACTGCTTGTAATTCCTTAAAATATTTACATCTATTTTTATCGAACTATATTTATATATTTTAATTTAGTTAACATGTTTTCTTATATTTGTAGAAAAAAAATATGGGAGGAAGATGACTCATGATGAGTTCTTCATGGAGACTCACATCCGAAAGAAGAAGGTACCGACAGATCCAACTAGATGGGTCGAGGACCAGGCGGAGACTGCATATGTAAGTTTCATAACTACTATAACTTGAAATTAATGTTTATAATATTATATAATTAATAATTTTCTATCATCTAAATAAAGGGTCGCTACAAGGCTAATGTGGAGGAGTACACTCAGAGCTTGCCACCGAATGAGCAAGGCGAGAGACCACCTATTTTAGACGAAGAATCGCAGAGGATATGGTTGGATGTTGTCGGTGGTCCTAAAAAGGGGATAGCATACGGCCTTCCAGAGAGATCATTTCGGCGCTACAGCGCTGGATTGCAAGGTATAGGGACTTTCGCCCAAGGCGAGGCAATTGATAGGTCGACTATCTCGTCTATGGAAAAGAAGATCACAAAGTTGACAGTAGAGCTTGAACAGACAAAGGCTAGAGAACAAAAGAGAGATGAACAATTTGATACTCCTCAAGTTCAGCTACAAAAGAGGGACGAACAATTTAATCTCCTTCAAGGTCAGCTGGCCAATATTCTTGCTAGTGGTGCTTTCCCCATTCCCCGGTCTCCTGAGCCTTCCCCATATCCTAATCCTTCTTGTCGTGATACTTCGAACAATGCCGACGATGAAGGTTCTAGTAGTGAAGATGAAGATGATGCAATATAAAACACTCATTGAATGGTGTGTATTGCTAAACAAAGTCTTGAACTTGTGAATATTTAGTTGGGAATAGTTTTGAACGATGATTGTATTGTTGATATTATTTTGTTATTGAACATTTGTATAGTTTTTGTTGTGGTTGGCATTGTTGTTATTAGTGTTGTTGTGGTTGGCATTGTTGTTATTAGTGTTGTTGTGGTTGGCATTGTTGTTATTAGTGTTGTTGTTGGTTTTCTGTTGTTGTTATTGTTGGGTTTTCAAATTATGGTTGAATGGCAGCAATGTAATGCTGCCATTATAGGATGTATATTGGTAGGTGATGTAGCTTAAAAACAGGCATATTCTGCCCAATTTTTACCCAGAAAATCGACCGAAGTCGGTCGGAAATCTAATTTTTTTTCTTCAGAAATTCAAAATTTCCGACCGAATTCGGTCCAAAATTTCAAATAAAATCTCCAAATTCTTGAAATCTTCGACTGAAGTCGGTCGGAAATTTTGAATTTAAATTTATTTAGTTAAATAAATTTACAATTTATTATAAAATTATTATATATTTAAAATTCCGATCAAAGTCTGTCGCTATTTGAAAAATAAATAAATTTTTTTTTAGTTAATACCCACCAATTTCGGTCGGTATATGTAGTTTCACTATCAGTCAACGCATTTAAATAACAGACCGACTTTGGTCGGAAAATTTTGACCGATTTCGGTCGCAACACTTTAGCGACCATCATTTTTCTGACTAATTAAAAGCAGTCGGAAATCGGTCCCTTTTTCTGGACGAAATTAGCCAATTATTAGTAGTGACAGATCTAATTAGTAGAGTGTTAATTAAGTAAGGCATTTATGAGATAAATGATAGTATATAGTATAGACAAATACTCTTACGATAAACGCTATTCATAACTTTATTAAGGGGCAGGCAATGGACACGCTTCAGTGCAGTATGGTAAAAAACACCGTTTTTTCCTCTAATTTTGGAGAGATACAGATTGTGGATCTACCCTTCCCTCGGATGTAGTAACATGTGCAGCATTTTATGTAAATAGTGCCAGCTTAATGTCAGGAGGGAACTTCAATAGCATTGATTTTTTCATTGTTACTTCCATCGCTAAACACAGTTATCAAGTCACTTTGAGCTCTAAAACCTTAAGATATACGCACATTGGGGGAACTGAATTATCAGAATCTTGGACAATTGCACTCTTGTGCATCACAAAATTGAAAAAGGCACATAGTATGTTTTCTATGAAACACTTTCCATAAAAACACAAGTTGTCAACTGGCTTTCAATATGAATTCTGAGTTCAGCCAGATACATCATTTTGTAACTATACCCTTTAACACCCACTATTCAGATGAATAATAAAGTTATGTACTATAAATTGATCAAAAATATTTATTGTTCTGGTATTTAGGAATTGCAGGCTCTTTCAGAAAGCCTCCTTTAGTTTGTCATTCGTTTACAGGTGTAATCGAAAAGGACCTGAAAAACACTTCTAGCATCTTTCTCTTTGGGCAGCTTTAGAAAACGAGCTACCGTTTGAAAACCAGCATGTTGTCTAGACAATGAATCTGCCTCCAATTCTGGTTTCACCTCTTGCTTGGGAATCTTGGGTGGGTTTAATGCCCATTGCATTGCCCAGATTGCCAAAGGACGCATGTAGCCGAGAGCTCTGTATCGGCCTTCTGTGTTCCAGCCTTCTGGGGTCTGAAAAGCATAGCTGGGAACGAAAAGAACAGTATAGTAAGCAAGGAATAAGGAAAAATCTCACAGACACCGAAGCAGAAAAAAAAAAAAAAAAAAAAAAAAAAAAAAAAAAAAAAAAAAACGGAGACCATGTCCCACAATCTGAACACATAAATGCTAAAGCTTTAGGCTTCATCCATTTATTTAGTAGATACACTAAGATTATTGAAGAATAGTTCAATTTAATGTCAAAGATCAAACTCTATAAGGTTTTTCAACGTGCCCATGAGAGTGCAGGAATTGATCACTTCAACGAGTGATTAACTAAAACCAGGATAAAACAACTACAACTACAGCAATTACTATGCCACAATCCCAAATTAGTCAGGAAGAAGATTATTCGTGATTGACACACTCACATTAGATCTAGTATTGACAGCAGACACTTCCGTTAGAAGTTGTGTGACAAATAACTCTGTCCATCAAGGTTTAGACACATGAAAAGAAGAATCACCCAATATTTTTGTTTCTGATGGGATTTGAACCCTGGTCTTCAAAGTTTTCACCCACTTCATGAGAATCGCTAATTTATATAGAACCTCATTTGTACTCAACAACAACAACATACCCAGTAAAATCCCACTAATAAGGTCTGGGGAGAGTAGAGTGCATGCAGACCTTAACCCTACCCCGGAAGAGCAGAGAGGCTGTTTCCGGGAGACCTTTGGCTCAACAGAAGAGACAATAATGTCAGAAAAGAAACAAAAGAAACAAAAGAAAATGCTTGTAACAACAAAAGAAGCTAGAAAGGTAATAACAGCATCGTAAGAGACAACAAATAAGTGAATTGGCAATAACACAAAACTATGCAAAACAACCAAATAATGTGAACACAACATAGACCGCTAACAGACCTAGACAAAACTCTATCAGACTACCCGGTACAAAGAGGGAAAAACTCTCGACTACCCTCTAGCCCACAACCCTAATGCTCGACCTCCACACGTTCCTATCAAGAGCCATGTCCTCGGAAATCTGAAGCCGCGCCATGTCCTGCCTGATCACCTCGCCCCAATACTTCTTAGGCCGCCCTCTACCTCTTCTCGTACCTGCCAAAGTCAACCGCTCGCACCTCCTAACCGGGGCATCTATGGTTCTACTCCGTACGTGCTCGAACCACCTAAGCCTCGCTTCCCGCATCTTGTCGTCCACGGGAGCAACGCCCACCTTCTCCCGAATATCTTCATTCCATATCTTATCCAATTTAGTACGCCCGCACATCCACCTCAACATCCTCATTTCGGCTACTCTCATCTTCTGGATATGTGACTTCTTCATTGGCCAACACTCAACCCCATACAATATTGCCGGTCTAACTACCGTTCTGTAAAACTTACATTTGAGTTTCGGTGGCACCTTTTGTCACACAAGACTCCAGACGCTAACCACCATTTCATCCACCCCACCCCAATACGATGCGTGACATCCTCGTCGATCTCCCTGGATGACTGATCCTAGGTACTTGAAACTTTCTCTCTTGGGGATGACTTGTGAGTCGAGCCTCACTACCATGTCCACTTCCCCGTCACGCTACTGAACTTACACTCCAGATATTCCGTTTTAGTCCTACTCAACTTGAAAACCTTTGGACTCCAAGACTTGCCTCCAAACCTCCGGTCTCTCATTAACGCCGCCTCGCGTCTCATCAATCAGAATTATATCATCAGCGAACAACATACACTATGGCACCTCCCCTTGAATATGGTGTGTTAGGGCGTCCATTGCCAGGGCAAATAAGAACCTGCTAAGTGCAGATCCTTGGTGTAATCCCATAACCACCGGAAAAAGCTCTGAGTCACCTCCCCGGGTCCTGAACCGAGTCTTAGCTCCATCATACATATCCTCTATCGATCTAATGTACGTTGTCGGCACCCCTTTCACCTACATGCATCTCCAAAGAGCGTCCCTAGGGACCTTGTCGTACGCCTTCTCTAGGTCAATAAACACCATGTGCAAATCCCTCTTCCTATCCCTATACTGTTCCACCAACCTCCTGATAAGGTGGATAGCTTATGTAGTAGAACTAAAGGTGTCTAACGGGCCGGGCCTACTCGGAACTGGACCGGCCCAGACCGGTTGAAGCCGGAACCGGACCCGGTATGTAGGGGGCCGGGTGGGGCTGGTTAGGAGGGGTAGAGGGGGTTGGTCCGTTTAATTTTTTTACAGGTTAACCGGACCGGTCAAACCCGGTCAAAGTGAACAGTACACTTTAACGTCTATAAATTTTTTTTTTTTGGTTGTTTTGTTAATGTTTGGGCCCCACTTATCCGTTGGCAACGGTCACCTTGGCAGGGAGTCGTTGCCCAACGGCAGATTTGCACAAATGGTCCTTTTTTGGGCCTTTTTTTAAAAAAAATTAACACTTTTTCAATTTACAAATTTAACCTTTTCTAAAATTATAAATACACCCCCCTCTTCTTCATTTCTTCACTCATCTCTCATTTCTCAATCTCAATTTCTCTCGTTGAAGTTAAATCATGCCCCGTGATTCTAGAGTGCACTCATATGTTTGGGAACACTTTGATGTGGTAGAAGAAAATGAAGAATTTTACAAAGTAAAGTGCAAGAATTGTGGTATAATCTTAAATCTTCGTTCAAAGTGCACGGGCACACGCTTTTTAAGGAGGCATATAAATAGTTGTCTTGAGCATCCACCAAACCACCAACAATTCGTTTGATTAATTGATTTCAGACAATTTGTGTTATTTTAATATTATTAGACGTATAAGTGCAAGTTTGAACTTTAATTTGATGTATTAAATATTTAAATGTAAGCTTTAATAGTTTAATTTGCAAGTTTTAGTTTGTTATTTTAATATTATTAGATAGTACCTAATTATTTAATGATATATTCAAATATAAGAATTTTAAAGTCTTTGCATCCTTTATTCAAACACTATTTTAATAATTTTTTTTTGTTTATATTTTTACAATAGTTATAACAAATACAAAAAAAATTAAAAAATAAATAAAAAAACACTGTAACCGGCCCGGCCCGGCCCCTTAAACCCCTAACCCATACGGTTAAGTTTTTACCCGGATTAACCCGAACCCGTTAAACCCGTTAACAATAACCCGTAACCGGCCCGGTAACCCTACCCGTCCGGTTCAATAAAACCCCAACCCAGCCCGGTCCGGCCCACCCGTTAGACACCTTTAAGTAGAACGTCCCAGGATGAACCCAAACTGATTTTCAGAAATAGACACCGCCTTCCTTACCCTCCCTTCCACCATCCTCTCATTTGTACTGAAGTGCCATTTATTAAGTAGAAGAAGAAAAGGGTCATATGATGTTGAAAAGAGATCCCCTAACCAAACAACTTAGGGGCACATTTTTGGGGGTCAATTGGGGTGTAATTAGGGCAAGCAGATCCCCACAAAAACAAAAACTGTGAGTACAGGTCTCCTCGCATGCGGCTCATACCATTCGAGATGGCCCAGCCCAACATTCATTCGCAAATCCTGCAGTAAAACTGATACTACTCAACCTCAGAAACTAATTCACATGTAGGCAGCGTTGTTTATTCATGGAACTTCCTTATTTCATTTTCTATTTTATATAGGCTCGCTCCCTTTTTTTCCAAGAATTCATTTGAGGCAGCTAGAACAAATAAGGTTGGCCTTGGATTAGGCATGTACTGCTGGTACTGAGGACAAATATCAAAATAAGCAAAGTAAAAGAAAATGCATGTTACGAGCCCATTGTGGAATCAGTAGTTAAGGAATTGACAGTTATAACTGCTCTACAATTGTGCTCCCAGACCATTAAGAGGAATTTTCTTTGTAAAAGAAAAGGATAATGAGACGTGGATTTAGACGAGGAAGCAAACACTGTCATTCTTCAAAATCCACTACAAGGCCAGTTTCTTCTGCTAGCAATGTAAAAGAACAGAGCAATAACAGTTCCATGCTAGTATATGGTGATTCTTTACTGAATAAGGGATCAATGAAAACTTTGTTGCAGCATATTCAAACTCTTATAATTGCTGGTCGTTCATGATTCACATTTGATCCCAAGGAGCCAAATTTCCCTTCCACATTTTATTCTTGACGACAAGGATCACTTGAAATCAAAATTAGGGAATTGGCAGTTTTAACTGTCTTAGAAGTTGTTTAACAGTATTGTGTTTCAAACAGGATCGGATCTATTAAGGATGGAGGGGGTGTGGCACCCTCAAACCTCAGTCAAATATTTGTATATATATGTATATATAGATGAAAGTATAGAAAGATAATTAAATGGCACCCAGATTAACAAAAGGCCGCGGGTTGCCATTGGCAAAGTCACAACTTTGGCTCCCAAAGACGGGAGTTCGATCCCAGTCATGTGTACTATTTATCAATTATTCTGTTTGCAGCCTTTAGGACAAACAGGAGAGGACTTCTCCTCTGTTTTCTTTCTTTTTCTTCAGTTCCTGTTGACGTTTTTCTTTCAATTAATTCCTTTTGACCTTTTTCCTTTTATTAATTCTTGGTAACTTTCTCTTTCTTCTTCTTTATGCTATCAAAATCTTATATTACCCCATTTCAACTTTGCATTATTTTGCTTGTATCTACTATTATCATTTATCAATAGATAATGGAAAACTTTTTTCATTTCTAGGAGAACAGCTTCAGTACAACTTTTATTCGTTCCATTGGTTTGTCTATAAAAACCGAAAAGACGATTAACCCAAACCCAAACTGAAAAATAGATCAAACGGACCCAATGTATATACTATTTGAGCCGTGTAAATAGCAACACGTCTCCGCTAAAAACAACGTGGCACCTCCAAATCCAGCCTTTGTTTCCAACGTCATTTGCTGATTTTGCTATTGAAAGTCTTCCTCTCTCTGGAAAGCTCTGTGCAACTATTGACGCTTCTGTTCAGGAGTAATTCCCTTCCCTGTTTCTTAAGAAGTTTCTGTCTTTTCTTGTTTTCATCATTACGGTAAGGTTATGACTCAGAAAATTAGAAAGTCCGAGTCTTCTAAGAAGTGTGGGAGAGGAATTGCTACTGAACAAAAACTACTGGGAGATCTATAACATCAATCAATTGGAGAGGAGAATTTCGAGGAAAAAAAGAAGAAAAAGTTCTTATTTTAGTAACCCGATGATTAGAAAAAAATCCTATTAATATTTCAAAACTTGAAATGCAGTTATAACTGTCAATTCCCTAACTACTGATTTCATAATTTGGCTCGTAACAAAGTACATTCAACTTGGCCTCCGTGAAAGAATTTGAGCACCAAACCTAAAGCATTAAGACAATGGGTGGAGTAGCCCACGATATCATAATCCCTTTCAAAATCCTTACACAACCAATATACACTTTTATTATCCAACAACACCCTCCTCCACGTGTAACCCAATTCTAGGATTGACACATGGACATTGAAGACTTTCTTTTCATTCCTTTTTTTTTTTTTGGAGAAGACTGAAGAGTGGACTTGAAGTGGAGAGAGAGGCTCAATAGAATTAAGTCTGCAAACTTGAAGACTTTTATCGCTTTTTTTTGGAGTAAGTCTGAATACTAGACTTGAAGTGTATATATATATATATATATATATATATATATATATATATATATATAGAGAGAGAGAGAGAGAGAGAGAGTAGGCTCAATGTGCTAAGGAATAGGCCTGGAGCAAAGTTAGTGTCTTGATAGGTTGAACTGAGAGAGAGAAGCCCATAGTAAATAAAATGAACTAACGTATAGAGAAAATGACTCTGAAAGTGGGTTACCAAAGTTTGTCTCTGATATCATGCTGAAGCAATCTGACCATCCGACTCAAAACCTTAAGGCAATGGGTGGAGCAGCCCAATAGATTATAATCCCCTTTAGGGACAATTTTATGATCTAACAGCCTGAGATACTTCGTACCACTAGCTAAAGTTTTAGCTCTAATTCTTGAAGTCCAACCACCAAAAGCGTACAAAACATAGATTTTTAAAGTTGAAGTTGCCTTAAACAAATGAAGAAAAGAACAGGATCTTCACTTACCCAAAGCCATCTTCAGACCAAACGGTTTCATAGACTCCAGCTGCAGTTTTAAATCCCATGTCAGCCATGTCTTCATGAATCATGGCTGCTGCAACAGCATATGTAACTCCAGACCATATCTCCCTTGATTGCAAACTAGATGAATCAGGTTCTCCATTAGGCCGCATCCCATTCACTGCTCCTCGTCTCCCATCCTTGACCTTCATGACATTGAAATTGAACACCGTCTCAAGTGTAGTTTTAGCTTTTTCTTCATCAACAATTGGTAGAAGACCACATGCTCGAGCATACCTACAGATAAAGCAAATGGTGATCACGAAAGAAGAAGAGGCACCATAACATAATCAAATGCATCACCTACACTGGTATAACAGAAAGACATGATCAGTGTGAAATGCACATAGGAGAATGCAGGGGCATGTACAACGTTGAAGAAAAAGAAGGGTAACATTCTGTTTCAATATTGTTCCTTTGGTCTTGATATATATATATATAGGACTCCAACGCATACCATTGTCCAGCCAATTGATCAGCTTGAATGGATGAGCTTACGGCACTGCCACTATTATCGTAGTTAAAGTAAGAACCATTCCACAATTTTTGATAAACTTCCTTTGCTTTCTGAAACTTAAACCAAAAGTAGTCTTCAGAACCCTTGTCACCTACTTCTCGAGCTAAGGCTGATGCGGCCTGCAAAGCTGCTACCCATAGGCCACCACTGTATGCACTCACACCAGAGACAGACCATACATCATATGTCTGATCAGGAAATCCTTCGTTCTCTATCATCCCATCCCCATCCTTATCAAATTGGTCCATGAAAGCCATTGCCATATACACAGATGGCCAAACAGCTTCGGCAAACTTTTTATCACCTGTCGCAACAAAATCCCTGTAAACTTGAAGAACAAACTTTGGATTCAAATCTTTCCACCTATCTGTGTTATACAGGCAATAGTAATTTACTTCAAACCATGGATCATCCATTCCAATATCATGAGGAACAGCGCCAAGAACTTTCCTTGTCGCAGACATTCCATCATCCAAGAGCAATCTCTTACTTGGATCGTGCATCATCACAGCGGCTGCAAAGTCTCGTTGTATGCTAAGTTCAAGTTCTGGGAATAGCATAGTCAAAGCAAAAGATGCATAAAAATGAACATCATATGTGTTACACATATAATATTCAATCCCTTCAAGATAGAGGAACTGGCCAACATTTTCCTCTCCCTTCTGAAGAAGATTTGTCCCGACAGCAGCATTTACTGAGACAGGAGTTTGAAGTTCATCAAGCACCGAGCCCATCCTTTCAAGAATGAGAACAGCAGTGTCATCTGACTGGGTTGGATCAGCACTTTCTTTTACATCCAAACTAGATCTATCTATGGAAAATTTTTTCCCAATTGTTGATAACCTTTGAACTGGTGGCAATCCATCTAAAAATTAAAATAAAATAAAAAAGAACATGAATCAGCTACAATTAGCTTATTAAAGCACCACTAAAGCACATGAAACCAGAGTATACCTGTCCAAATTGTCCCTCCAGCATTTAAATAATAGAGCTCATTGAAGAGAGTTATTGGATACCTGCAAAAAGCCACGAGAATTCCTAAAAATCTGGTAATGCATGGTGCACATAAGAAAATGAAAGCTCACCATTCGGGAAGTCTCTTGTCTTCAATAATAGGTTTCTGCCATTCTTCTATTTGTGACTCCCACTGGGCGTGCTCTGAGTTCCATCAAGAAAATAATATTTAAAAATAGTATTTTTGGATATGTACATCCTGAGGATCTTAGGTGGTTGTATCAGTAGATGAAGACAATATTAAATGGAACCCAGTAGATCCGGAAGTCCATCTTTAAAACATTAGGAGCACAAGTTGAGAATATGGTAGCTTTAATGAAACTTTACCTTGGATAGCATCATCTGCAATTTTTGCAGCAGCATGCCCTGTAGTACCATAAAACTTTGTGTAGCGCCTGTTCATAGAGCAACATTAATCAGGAAAAGCGCAAGAAACATGCTATATCATGTGTACAAACTAGTAGAAAGTTATAACTACTTGCCTGTGATAAGTTCTACCACTTGCAAAATTAATTTCAGGGCAGGCCCATGCCAATGAGAATGTCACACTTTTTATATCATCTGCTGGAATAGTTAGTGAAGCTGCAACTGCCGCTCCAACAAGTGATCCCGGTTCAGAAGGCATTGATATTTCCTCAGATTGAAGGTGGTCAAAGGATCCATTCTATCAGAAAAGAAACAGGGCAAATTCTGTCAAGATTGATGATTTCTTTTCCTTTGATAAGTTCTAATTTTGTTAATGATGGGAAAATCTCTAGTATACAAGCAATATACCAAAAGTTAGAGAACCTAAAAAAGAATGAAATTAAAATAAAGACAAGGAAAAGAACAGGATAAGCAAATGAGAAACAATTCTTTTATTAAATATTTGAATATAGAATGAGTTTAAACCCTGTACACTTCTCCTTCAAGGTGGACATAAGAAATAATATAAATTCAACACCAAAAGAAATTCAGAAAAAAGACCATAAAGGACTGATTGTTTGCGGGTTCCGTATTCTATAAACCAATATTCTTATTCAAAATGCTGATAGATGTCCTCATGAATTCTTCAGAACCTTTAGTATAATGATGAGAAAAAAACTGCTTTAGGTGCACAAAGTAAGCAACTAGTCGTCCAGCAATAGTAGAAACTTCTAACACCAGAAGCATGTTTAGATTTGCATAGGTTCTCCAGAAAGATAGCTCGAAGGAGACAAAGTACCAAATAGCCACATAGAGACAAGTATACACAATATCAAAGAGAGTATAATGCAGAAAATGGAATTGTTACGCCACTTTTGCAAGCGTCATGAATAGATTTTAATCTGCAATTAAAATAAGGTTTTGACCTTCTACTAACTAGACACTTCCCTTCTTCCTATTTCTGGTACTGGATAGCTGAATAAATTGAAATATGGTAACCAGTGAGGCCCTCCAGAGGTGTCGGTGGGTTGGCAACACAGGAATTCTTGTCCTCTTTTCTAGCTTCTTTGCTAAGGAGGGAGTAGAAAGTATGATTTTGAATATTTTTTCATTCTCAATTACCAAGCCAACTTCCCCCTCCCCTCTCGTGTTGCTCACTCTATCTACCTCTTTAAGTGTGAGAAAAATGGGTCAAGAAAATTTTGGAAGTGGGGAAGAGAGAGGCATACCTTTAATAGAAAGTCAAATCAAAATCTTTCTGTAGGGAAATTCAGTAGTCAGAAGTCTTAGATGTCAACAATGTTACGGTGTCATCAAAATCTTAACAAGCTCTCACAACTGAGGGGTAGGAAAGAAAGAGTTCGATCAAATGATCAGAAGATTTTTCTTTTTGAGAATGAAAGAAATGATCAGAAGATACTTCAACAAACATAGTATCTTCTTCTTCTTTATTTTTTTTGATAAGGTAACACACAGTATATTAAATCACAAAGGAAATTAGTTAAAAATAGAAAATAAGCATAAACGATTAAAATCATAATGATTGTGTGTCAGTGCACGTGTAATATGGCTGGTAGTAAAAAGGTCCAGATATGGAACTCCATCAAAAAGAATCTGAAAAAAATGAACAAGTTAGTCTATTTTTAAATTGCAAGTACCTTTTTTACTTCATTCCACATGTCTTTTGCTGTAATTCCCTGGGAGTCCCCAGATATTACAAAGCAAGGGCACTCAGAGACGTGAACTGCAGCGTTTCCCTCTGCTGCAATTGCAAAAGTTACAGAGGGCCGTTCTTTGGAAGTCCTGCATTCACAGAGTATGGTAATCCATATTGTCTAGAACCCCACAATTTTTATGTTGCGAAAATTGCTAACCAGGTTTCTCATATATATATATATATATATATATATATATATTGGTTTGTTTTTTCTTTCACTTTTTTCTATAACAAGAAGGTGAAACTTACATATGGTGCAAAAGTACGCCTTGGACTCCATCTTCCATTCTAAAATTCATCATCAAAGAACAAGTTATTGACAAAATCAAAAGAAGATATTTTAAAGAAAAGGTTAATCATTTTCTTTGTGGATGGGAAGTATCTACCTAGAATAACAAGTCAGTATTCCCAAGAACGTAGTCAGTTTTCTGTCTCCTATTATTTTTTCTGTTAGGTTAATTGGCAGTTGGCACATATTTCAAGAATAAAGCTTAAAGCTGTAAGGCAAGTGCCTGTAAAGCTACAGCAAGATTGATGAGTATAGTTTGTCCCTTGTACACTGTCCCAAGTCGAATTACCTAGGATTTGGCAGGATCTTTCAGGGTAGACTTCAAAATGTCTACCTTTTGTTTAAATAGGGAACATGTCAAGACCGCAAGCTACTTTTTGACTTTTCACGGACAAAAAAAGGATGAAACCGTACTGAGAAATGTAAACATATGTCCGTCTCAGTTTTAGGAAAGATATAGGAGATCTCAGAACAGAAGGCACATCCACTTTAGGACATCGCAAAGCTGATTAGCAATGTAATACATTCAGAAAATAGCAAACGAAGTAGTGTAAAGTTTTAGCTTCAGAAAAGCTGGCAACGTCTACTGATGAACAAAAAAGAAAAGTATAATAAAGCATTGGGACTTAAAAGACTAAGTCATAACCTTGCTAAAAGTGATCTGACCTAAACTTTGAATTGAAATGACGGCCAGAAGTTCCAGAATCTCCACCAGCAGAATTCTAGGAACACAAAAAAAAGATGAAAAAATGTTTTACTTACTAGCCTTCCCATTCTTAAGAACGAGTAAATACAACAATTACCAAAGATGGAAACAGATGCATTAACATTCATAATCTATATACTGAGTAAATCAAAGTCACGCAAGAGAACTTACTGCCCAGGTGAAAAGCAAAGTGACATCTGCAGACGTCTTTCCCAAGTTATGAACCTGAACAAAATCACATTCAAATTGCAAAGTTAATGCTACAAAATACATCTCCACCAGAAAAATGGAGGGATAAAAAGAGGATTTGAATATTTCCCAACCGTGAAAGTAAAGACTGCTGTAGGTAAGCTGCTCTCTTTGTAGTTGTGGGGGATAAAAGGAGAGATCTGACGGCATACTACCCTGAGTTCTGAATCAGGTTCCCCTTGATAAATATAAAAACTATAAGACAACCCTTATGAAGCACATCAAACTAGTGAATATGCTGGTCAAACATGAAAATACCATCGTATACGGTCCATGCTCTTGGAAACAGAGCATGATATGTACAATTTTGGCCACCCAGATTCCAGTCCCAGGATCCTATTCCAGAAGCTGTAGAATCACTGTTTACTCACAAACTATTAATGGACCTTACTACTGAATCTCCTATGTAAAGATATACTCAAAATAGATACAACTTTTTTTTATTCGACTAGTTCTTCAACATTTCCAAATAACACAACATTATCACCAAAAAAACAAAAATAATATTGTGAGAAGAAGAACTAAAACCATCTAAGAGCAAAGAAAAGAATAGCTCCTTACTTTGGAGTTCTTGGGCACAACACAGTAGAATAATTTTCACCATTTGGACGTCTAACAAATATCTGCAGAAGTTATCCATATTCAAATGAGGCCACATGCTGAAAAATAACAGCAAATAAGGTATTCCATGCTTTTCAGTTTTAAGGACCTTCAGAATAATGATGTTTTAAGTGAAAATGTTTTATTCGCAGAGACTAATAAAACAGTTTTAGTTAATAAAGGAGGCAATTCATTGCACAAGCATAGACAAATCCATGATTCAGAAATTTCTGTTTTCTCTTGCCATCACAAAGTGAAGCTCTAATTTTCAGATTTCCTATACCTTCTTTACCATACAAGGGAATTGCACTCATACATAGAACTATTTAACTCGTTGGTTAATTAATTTTGTTTTTTTTGCATGATCTTTCATAGTTTACTACTTTTGTGTCTATGTACATTGGATCCTAGTAAAGTGGACCAAGCTAAAGGTATATCCGAGTATTTTTAGAAGCGGAAAGCGCCAAAAACGACAAGGTCCATGGGCCTTGAAGTGAAAAGCGACAAGTGAAATACACGCTTCTTTGAGTAAAACACACAAATTACAAGAAATTAAAAGATATCAAACACCTATCAATTCAGTACAACGAAAATTAAATTTCAATTAAATAAAACAAACTTCAGTATCCAATATACCAAAATGCAGATATTAATCCAATTCCACAAAGTTGAGATTCAAAGAAGTGACTGATTCTCATTGCAATCACTTTGTGCACCATTTTTGAAGTGCAATTGCGAACTTCTCTAATCACTTTGCTTCACCTACGAAGCGCCTCACTTCACATCGCTTCATTGCTTTAAGCGACGAAGCAATGGCTCTTAAACCTTCAAAAAGATGACGTGCATAGGGGTGTCAATGGTTCGGTTTATTTTATAAAATTTGTACCATACCAATTTTTCGGTTATTCTATTATGTATAACCAAAATTAGAATTTTCGAAACAGTCCCAGTCATGTCGGTTTCTCTTCGGTATCGGTACAGTTCGGTTAATTTTCGATATTTTTTTAAATATCAGGAAAAATTCACCAGTAGAAGTAGAATGCAATAGCATATGTTCTTTTATAGGACTTAGCAAAACTCTCTAGATATTTTTACTTCTTAAAGGGTGATGAATTAAAAAAAAGAAAGATGGCTAGAGTATATCCATCAACTATTCTACAACAACGTAAAAGAAACCAAGCAAAGGCAAAAAAAATATAAATCACATAAGTGGGAAGATATTAACCAAGCTGAGACTCAAGAATAAAGTCTATAGAAGATTAAATATTTAAAAAGATAAATCTAAATTATATGAAAGGAAACATATTCAATACATTGTAGTTTTCTACTCATTATAGCTAGAATACTTTGTGTCTTGCTAATAAAGATACTTGAAATAACTTAGTTTAAGTAGATGTAGCATAATAGGTTTTAGGAATTAGTATTTTGAGTTTAATTACTTGTTGGCTTGTAATAATTTTCATAATTCCAAGGCTCAAAGAAAAATTTAATGCATTATTATTTTTAAACTTGCTAGATAAATATATTTTTGACATGTAAATTTATTTGGTGTGGTTCGGTATTTTTTCGGTTTATTTTTATAAAATAAAAAACCTACCATTATTATCGATGCGGTTATAGATTTATATAAAAACCTACAGTTTCTTTTTAAGAAACCTAAAAATTGGTTTGGTGCGGTACAGTTCGGTCGGTATAGTCGGTTTTTGAATATCCATTGACACCCCACACGTGCAATGTGAAGTCTATATGAAAAAACAAATTCTAAACCGGTAACAATGTAAAATAGCCCAAAAGCTGCTGGGGTGTTGAAACAAAATCAACAAAGATCATACTATATTATAAGTGGGAAGCCTTTAAATCCAAGTTGAATTGCGAAAGTATCCCCTCAAAAGCTGAGTGATCTTTTTACCCTTCAAGGAAACAACACTCCAATAATAGTAATGTACAAAATAGTAAATACACTTAAATAGTGCACTTTTAATAATCATAAAGATAATGCAAATAAACCTTTTCTATTACGGATCATTATTAGGTTCTTTAAGTTTATACATTCTAATTATTCAAATAGTCAACTTTTACTAAGACCTTTGGTATTCTCTGCAAAGATATGCATTTACACTTGATGAATTTATATTTTCTGTTGTAATAGATAATAATTAATGATGGTGCATCAAAAAGTGCAACCTTTCATATTGTAATGATAGAGGTAGGGGTGTCAATGGTTCGGTTCGACCAGTTATTTTATAAAATTTGTACCACCCCAATTTTTCGGTTATTCTATTACGTATAACCAAAATTAGACTTTTCGAAACCGCCCTAATCATGTTGGTTTCTCTTTGGTATCGGTACGGTTCGGTTAATTTTTTTAAATGACATGTAAAAATCACTAGTAGAAGTAGAATACAATAACATACATACTTTTATAGGACTTAGCAAAACTCTCTAGACATTTTTACAGTTTAAAAGGTGATGAATTAGTCAAATATGAAAGATGGTTAGAGTATAGATCCATCAACTATTTTACAGCAGCATAAAGACACTAAACAAGTGCAAAGAAAATATAAATTACACGAGTGGAAAGATATTAACCAAGCTGGAATTCAAGAATAAAGTCTATAGAAGATGAAATATTTTAAAAGATAAATCTAAATCATATGACAGGAAACATATTCAATTCATTGTAGTTTGCTACTCATAATCGCTACAATACCTTGTGTCTTACTAGTGAATATGCTGGAAATAATTTAGTTTCAATAATAGGAGTAGCATAATAGGTTTGGGAATTAGAATTTTGAGTTTAATTACTTGTTGTCTGTCTTATAACTGTTTCATAACTCCAAGGCTCAAGAAAAATTTAATGCTTTATTAGTTTAATTAATATATAAATATATTTTTCAGAATGTAAATTTACTCGATACGGTTCGGTATTTTTTCAGTTTATTTTCAAAAAAAATAAAAAAACCTACCCTAATTATCGATACGGTTATAAATTTAAATAAAAACCTACGATTTTATTAAAGAAACCTAAAATCGGTTCGGTACGATTCGATTCGGTCAGTCTAGTTAGTTTTTAAATATCCATTGACACCCCTAGGTAGAGCAACCATTAATAAATGCAACAGTCCGTCAATTTCTTCAATTATCTCATCAGTTAAAAAAGATCAACACTTACACAATTAAATTGTTACTCAATTTTCTCATCTGCTGAAGAAACCCATCAACAATAAATTAAATTCTGATAGAAGATTTTCTTTTATATGTAAGTAGAGTTGGAGATCAATCGAAATACTCTACTTTCCGTATGAACTTTAAAGTTTTTTATTTAACTTATTTGTTCACCTCTTGTAATATTGTAGTATGAAATAATATCATTTTTCTAAAAATCATATACCAGTAACAAATAATACATTAGGCATTTGGCAGTTAATTGTTGTGTTTGTTGTGAGAGGTAGTTTTTTGGATATAAGAAACCATCAAGGATCATTTTTATCACAATATTTAGATATTTATGGTAGTATTGTTTGCATACGATAATCTTTCAATAATTAGTATCAGATAATGCTTAGGGGTAGTATTGTTCATATGTTCAAGCAGAAGAAAATCCAATCAAATTGAGTTGACATGAACCTCTTATTTTGCCTCTACACCTTGCACCACTGTCTTTTAAGGTAACTCTTACAAATTAAAAAATACTAGAAGAATAAGAGATAATGATTTAAATTTTTATATGAAAAACTATAGAAATAATGCGTTTTGCTTTTTCTAATATTATCTTTTATAACTGAAACAAATTCTTTGAGTACATTATTTATGTTGTTTTTATAAAAAAGTTATTCCCCTTGATATAAGGTACACGTGCAACGCGCGTGCCTAAAAACTTGTAGGAATATAATATCAAATCAAGGTCGTCGTAGATAATCAAGGTTAGAAGCAATAAAGGTTTATGTACATATTCTAGCAAAAGTGTTCAAATGCCAAAAAATTACCTCTGGAAACAATGCACATAGCATGACATCATGCACATGACCTATCTCAGCTATTTTTTTTTTGAAAGAAAAGGAAATGGCAGAATATAATTACAAGAAATGCCAGAACCTTTTGTGACACGTTTAAGGGCTTTCTCAAGAAATATCTTGTTACAAATGCTTTATTCTTGTGATGTAGCAATGTTGCATTAATTAAAGTTGAAAGTGACCTGCTCATTTGAACTCCTCCATCAGATCTTTTCTTGTTATGTATTTGAAAGAAATGGAAATGAAAGGATACAATTACAAAAAATTCAACCCTTTTGTGAACAGCATTTCGTCTAAGCCTTTCTTAAGAAATATCTTGTTTAGTGTACAAAAGTGATTGGAATGCTTTATTCTTGTAATGTAGCAATATCGTATTTGAACTCCTCCATCAAATCTTTTCTTGTTAAAAGTAGATCATCTGAAGTATTGAAGGAAACAGTATGTACTTGTGAAATGCAAAGCATTATATAGTCATACTTCATAGAACTTACAGAAAATTGGTTTGCCAGAACTGGTGTATCTTCACATATCCTAGGAAATATTTGCCAGCGCAAAAATTCACCTTTGAAGCTTCTTCCTATGCTTCCTGCACTGTATTTTTTTTTACTTTTATACAACACATATCAAATACTTCATTTGAACTAGCTGGAACAGACAATATATCACATTTCTTAGAGCCCGTTTGGACATAAATCATTTTTTTTCCTTTTTTTCAAAAAAATTTCACTTTTTTTCAAATTCATCGTTTGTTCATAAAATTTCCAATTTCCACTTGAAGATGCATTTTGAAAATTTTCGAAAATTTGAAAAACTCCAAAAAGTTGTTTTTCAAAATTTTCACTCAAATCACTCACAAAACTTCAAAAACAACCCAAACTGAATTTTATGTCCAAACACAACTCTAAATTTCAAATACCATTTTCACTTGAAAATTTTTTTCACCATTTTTTGGAATTTTACATTTCTTATGTCCAAAAGCATACTTAATCAGTGTGCAGACACGTAGGGTAACTAATTCCTTTTACAGTGAATAGGGAAAAGAAATTCTTGCTGATCCATCAAATGTTATGCATTAACATTGTAATGGGAGCAGAATACAGTGTACCGTTAACATGGAAATGTAATATAATTTTGTACGGAGAGAATGGATCATCACGCAAGCATGACAAAAATGTTAATATTCAAGATAGCAACAGTAGGTGCAGCAAATTTGTATTTTGAACAATATTCCAAGTCAAATCGCGGTAAAGTCCACTAGCAGAAGATTGTAATACTACAGCAAATTCTCTTGACAAAAGAATGTTCAATATCTTGTGACATACCCCATACCACCAATAGGAACTCCTTGGCATGACGAGTAGATCCTTTTTATGAAAGGATTGATAAACAGACCATCCTGCGAGACGAAAATATAGGTGACAAATGCATCTTATAATTCGAAAGATGATACTTAAACTTGCAACAAAAGAAATCACCTTTCCCTTGGCTTTTTCTTCTTGTAGAAATCTCCACAGACGGAAACCTAGAGGAGCCTACATGAAAAAAAAAGACCACAAGAAAACAAACAATGAGTTCAAGCTGAAAAGAGACACAAATTTCGTAGATATCACATTACCAACTTACACTCGTGGTGCGTGCATTTTTATGCACCTGTGTTGTTATTAGATAACATGTCTAACTAGCTATAAGTTCATGCATGCACTTAAATTACAGTTTGCTTCAGAGACTTCTGTCGACAGGTATATAATCAGCCTCATAAAGACATGAGTAGGATTGACTTAGACACAAATCTAGGATTAGATCAGCAAAATTCCCAAAAAGCTAAAACGGCTTTTAGCTGACTCCTAATTTGATCTAAAGGCTGGAAAACATGCTTCTTCACTGTATTCACACAAAAGTATAGAGCTACTTTATTTCTAAAATACTTCTCAATACGTTACCGCTAAAGACTTTGCTCGAGCAGTGAAACCACGTCAGAGTTTATCCACATACCAGAGAAACCATTTCTTTCAGCTTAAGACTGAATTCTGAAAGGGAAATATCATCACAGTTTAACTTGCGCTGCCAAGTCAAAGATGGAAGTTTCACCGGGTCAGCCTTAACCTGGAAAAAAGGGGGAAAAGGAAAAAGCCTTCAGCAGTACATTGGTTAAAAGGATTATCTAAATTAATGAACTCCATCTAGACTTGCCCATCAGCCTACTTGATTTGGAATAAGTGGACAAGCTTTCTTGTAGAACATAAACAAGAGATAACCAATAAAAAAAGGGGGAAAAAATATAATCTAAAGGAAATGGACATCTAAGATCAAAAGTATCTGTGTTCTATAAAGTGCACATAACTATGTAAATATACATTTGAGCAAACCTTCTTTTGACCGATCTAGATAGGTGCTAAACAGAAAGGCTTCAAAATCACATTTTATTTTCATATTGAATACTGCTACGTAAGTAGCTTCTCATAGGCAACAGAAATGCACTAGATGAGGCAGTCATTTTCCAAATTAAAGGGCCAAAATTAAAAGGATTTTTTATAAGCCATAATTAAAAGATAAAACATGGACAAACCCTTTGCATTATATAAAATCAAATAAATAAGCCAAATAACTCAAAACCAAAAGGCTTAAACTGGTGTGCAGGTACACTTTCTTAAAGGAACTTGAGTAACAGAACTAAGAATGAATTTTTAATCAATTATTCAAAAAATATAATTTTTATTCAAAAAATATGATTAAGGCATAGGCATTTAAGGCGTAATATATATCACAAGCCTATGATCACTGTAGAGTGTTGACCACAGCAGCCAGAAACCCCATAGACCTGGGTGACAAAAGTGATAGATAACAACAACAACAACAACCACCACCACCACCACCACAACAACAAAAACAACAACAGAAACCGCAACAATGTAATCCCACAAAAGTGATAGATAATAAACATAAACAGATATTTGTAATCAAATAGTTCACACAGGGTACATTACTCATCAAAATTTATTGTCTCGATACATAAAGCTGAAATTGACAGAGGTCATAAGATCTTTTCTTTTCTAACCAAATCATAAACAACACTCAGACTCTTAACTTAATATTTTCTTCTCATCCAGTATAACTCTTTCGAACTAGTTATCCAGTAATAACATAATCCACTTTGCTTGCATGGTTTTTGGCCACTGTCAAAAGTTAATAGACAATCGTTCTTGTTATTAATCATGAATAAGAGAAAATTAAAGGATACAGGCCTTTACTATTAAGTGCTTTGCATGAGGAACCTAATGAAGGTGCCACAATTGTGTCTTGTTGCACCTAAAGTATATGTGGTCCATCGATTTTCTCATTCCATCTTAATTGGAGAAAAGAGAAAGAAGCAACAACAAACAAAGAAAAGCTCCTCAGAGCGCACACTATAGTAGGGAAAGCAAGCAGAGTACCTCCCCATGCTTGCAAAATTCTCCTTTTCCTTCATCAAATCCATCAATCAACATATCTCCTGTGTTGAACCAAGAAATATGGTGTCAGTTATATTCAAAGCATCCAGGCCCCTAATTCTCTCCTCTCAATTTCCATTACAGCAAGAGGCAAGGTTCAAATAATTCCATAGAAAAATACATATATCAACAAGATCCAGGTTATCATCATTCTCTGTCTTGTCATCAACCGACAAGTTGGAAGCAATTTTTTCACACTTCACCAGTAGAAGAAAATCTTAAATTTTGGCTATAGGGCCAAAGCTTTATGCACATCAGCTGTTTGAAAGTCTGACAAGTTTCAAACCTCACCACTAGAATCTAGTCCACAAGGAGAACGATCTATCAGCTGGTTGAAAAGTCTAGCCTCTTTCACACTTCACCAGTAGAAGAAAGTATTAATCTAGTATTTATAAAATCAACAGACTAACGTATATCCCTATTCTCTAGAAAAAGAAAGTCTCTAATCTAGTCTATATGGACAAAAATTAATGCACCATCAACTTCCCAAAAGTCTAACAAGTTTTTCGTAATAAATAAAAGTCTAACATGTTTAGGTCTTCTTTCTTATTCTCTTCTGAAAATAAAAGGTAAGAACAATATATGCTAAGAAGCTAGCCCAATATTTTCTAAGCAAAAAAATATATATTTTGTCATTAACAAAATCAGGAAAAGAAGTTCTCTCTTGATAAGCTTCTCCAACTACTACTTCGGTGAAATGCCTTACTCAAGAATGTAAAGTAGTAGACAATGTCACTATTTGTGACAGAACGTAAAGAGTAAAGCAATAAGTTACAGAATTGAAACTGTCCCACCAGTCCATTTCCAGCATTATTTTCTAGAGTTATAAAGTATATAAGCTTGCAGCTGAAGCAACTACTGCTATGCAGAATTGCAGATAACTAACAAGGCAAGAATGCTAAAGATAAGCACATCCCCAGTAGGGAGCTGCAAACAAAACCACCCAAACTCGCATTTTCTCCCTTCACATGTAACCCTCTATCCCGTGCTTATGTCCCTATTTTCACTGGGTATGTTTAGTTAAATATATGTATTAGTTTAAGGAAAAGTGGATATAATAGTTAATAGCTACTTCTCAATGATTTTGCGATTTCTAATACTTTGGCAAAAACATAATCAGGCTCAATTCAATTGGAATCATATAATATTGAAAAGGCGATGAATAACGGACTATTGAAACAAAGTGAAAATCATCTTGGAACAATTCATGGAAAAAGTAAGACAAATCTATTGGCTGGAGTCAGACTGCATGCATTTCTTAAAAACATGAAGCTAAGCCTCACTGGATTTCTTCCCCCCCTTTTTTTTAGAATGAAAAAAAAAAGCCTTACTGAATTTCTCCCTAAGCTTTTGTATTCCCACAAAATGTTGTTTAGTAAAAAGAAAATCTCGCCAATCTAGGTATACAACCAGAGTGATGTTAATGATGCTACTGCTGTTGTATTTCTCAGAGCAATTATATTTTCGAAATACAAGATTTATAGCATTTGCAACTGTCCAGCTTTAGATGAATGGCCCAAAAGCAACATGTTCACCCTGCTCGCTACCCCTGGATATAAAGATTTACATTGTGCAAGACAATGTTTCAATATACCAGGAAAAGTACTTGACTTTAATGTCAACCAAATTCTAGTCTACTCTTCTACATGATTCTGATATCCTAAAAGCACTTATTATTCCTAGTCCAAAATGTGGCTTATCTCGCGTAAGAAGTGCTTTCCCACTAGGGAGCTAGAAGAGAGTGGACACATACCCTATACAGCCTTTCCTTGCATTTATGCAAAGAGACTGTTTCCACGCAGACATCACCAAAATGGTCTAGAAACAGTGCACTCAGTTAAAACAATATTTGACGACCGGCAATCCAACAAGAAAAGTTCCATTTTTTCTGACGATCAGAAATATCAGTGTTTCATTTCTCATTGTAATTTGCAAATTTCCTTTTCTTTCAATAAAATCGTACTATGGATACTTCATCAAAAAAAGAATGAAAATATTCAGTATAAATATCATATTTATTCAGTTATTTGTATGACGGTGGGTCTGGGCCAGTTTGCGCAATTTTGCATGCAAAGCACTTCCATTTGTTGATTAACACATGTATTTTCAATATAGTATAACTGAGCAGTCCGATTTCAAAATTAAATCATCAAATGTTACAAATTCAGAAGTCAAATTAGGAACGTGATTTAAAAAAAGAAAAAGAAAGCTGCCAAAAAAGAAAGTTTTAATAAATTCAGATTTATTCATCAGCATTGAATTGAAATGCATGAACAACAGATGGATTGTCCAGAGAATGAAATAGATGATCAGAGAAAACCCTAACCTGAAAAAGCAAGTGAATCAGTCATTATTCAGAATCCAAGAAGCATGGAATAGACGATGCGTATTCTCTCCTGCTTTTTGCGGATCCGTCAAAGTTCTTAATTTGAGTTTTGCCCCTTAACTTCTTTTATTTCTGAGTCGCAACTATTATACTAAGGAGTCCCCTACTTATTTGCCTTTTTTTTATTAGCTATTCCAACACATTATCTAGTTCCTACCTTATGTTAAACCAACTTCGAAACTAGTATTTGGACATAAATTTAATTGAAATTAAAAAAAAATAAAGTCGTGTTGAAAAATAATTTTTAAAAATTAAAATTGTGTTTAGATATGCATTTTATTTGAAAAAAATAAAATTTTGTGAGTGAAAGAACAAATTTTTCCCAGTACTTGAAATTTTTTCCAATTTTTTTTTAAAAACTGATTATAGTCCATGAAAAAACATTGCGTTCAGTTTTTTTGGGAAAAGAAGCAACTAAAATCTACGATGAAACGTGTGCTATGATTTTAGACTTTTTTTCAAGTTGATAACGATGTGGTATGTGGCGGGGAAGAGGGTACTAGGTGAAAACTATTAAGGTGTTACCAAATATTTATAGTCAGTCCACGAGTATATTCCTAATCTTTTTATTTTAAATATCACGGCATGGCTGACATACGGCCACGAGTATATATTTTTTAAATTTCAACTTGTTGTTTGTAATATATATATATATTTTTTAAAAAGGATAAAAAGAAATACTTCTTTGTTTCTCTTACTAATTCAAGTAGAGACTATATTAATTGCGTTTGAATAACAAGTTTTCATTGCTTTAACTATTAACCAAATGACGTTTATTTGTACCAGATTACACCTGATCTCGAGATGCATTTTTGTACAGCGGACTTGAAAATTATATTTGTGAAGAAAGTAAAAAAAATAAAGAATCATATAAGATTTTCCTTTTTTTCTTTTGTTTTTGTCTACTTATGTGACGTTTTGCTTATTTGCCTCTTTAGGCAAGACAACTTCAGACAAATCAAAAAGGAAAACATCCAAGTTCTCTTTTCCGTTAAACTAGTCTTATCAGTACACTATCTCAATGGGTAATTTTTTATAAAAAAAATATATATAAATATTGACAATAAGATACTTGGTGACTAACTTCGGTGCTCCGATTATTAAGCGAGAATATTTATTATTTTTTAATCCCAATTTGATTGTCATATTATGAGAATAAAAGAATACGAATTTCTCTTTGAAATAATTATTTTGTAGTGAAAATAAGGACTTCTAAAGAAGTCATAAACGCCTAGTTATGACTCCTTCTATAGTATGTTAAGAATATTTTAGCTATGAAAAGATTTAAATTTCTAATATTAGTAGTTCTTACGTAATTTATTAAAATTTTAGTTTATTTAACAATCCTAAATAGTAAGAAAATAATAAAATATGACTATTTTGTCCAACGTGAACTCTATTTTAAAAGGGTAAAAAAGATAAACAATATTTCACTAAGAGTCTTCGTGCTTTCAATATGATGTAGATCAATACAGATATAAATAAATATATAGTTAGTTTCGTCTCCTTTTTTTTTTTTTGTGTGTGTGTGTATCGTCGAATTTGAATCCTCGCGGGAATTTATGACCACAAAAATTATAAGTTCAATTTAATGAATGTGTCATTTGGCATGATCACACACGTGCAATTTTTTTGGACGGCAGATGCTAATATACTACTAGTACCCCATCCTTTCATTGACTTATTCCCACCTTATCTTTAAGAATTAAGATTGCCTATGTTGTGACCCCCACTGTCTTGATTTTCTAGGCGGCCGTATTTGCTGCTGGCCATTACAAACACAAAACCTATTTTTTTCTCTCTAGAGGAAAGAAAAGTTATATCTAGTGTTTGGTAATATTGCTGCATTTACCTAGTAGTAGGTGAGGATAAAGCTAGAGGCAGAGTGATAGTTTTCAGCAGTAAAGATTGGCGATATTTACACCATAGTAAAAGCATAATGAAAAAGATTGATAGAGTTGGCAAAGGAAGACATAAGCAACATGAATTGTCGTGCTAGACTGATAGAGTTAGGCAGTTAGCTCAAAAGGAAGACATAAATATTTCACTAAAAAAGTGTTAAACCTTTTATTAAACGGATTAATGAGAAAATATTAGTTAAATATAATAACTGCTAGTTCTGAAGTTTATATATATTGATGATGTAGGGCCGTGTCCGATCATATTAAGTGCCAACTACAAATGCTCAATGATTGTAAAAGCATGCAATAAATGTAGATAATGACAATAGATGTAATAAGAAAGAATTTATCACTCAAATGTCAGATGACTTGGATGATTCTCCTTCCTGACAACAACGTGGGATAATAGAAAATGAAGGTGGACGGGAAACCCTTGGATCTTGTGAATAAAAGATGTATATTTGAGCAATGGAATCAGTGGACAAGACAAACTTTTGTATATTCTTTATAGTCAACTCTTTACGATATGTTCTTATCAGAAAAGCGAAGATCCTCCCTTTTTGCTCTTTTTCTCTTCCTATTTATAGGGAATATTCCTAATAAACCCTAAAAATTACAATTGGAGGAATATTCAATGGAATATTTCTTCTCCCTATTCTAAAACTTATTCTAACCGTTGCTATAATACGTTCTTTGCACAACATCGGCACTAATCCTTCTTTAGGTGACTCCTCGCTATAGAGTTATGCTCGGCTTTGACCTCGACCACATCTCGCCCATTTGCGGGCATTAAGTTGAGCCCAAATTTTGACCAATATAATATGTAACATGAATTATTTTGCTCTATTGCTTACTTAGCAGAAGAAAATGGATTTCACCGAGCTTCTTCAAGTTCAAAATTACTTCTTTTTTTCCGAAAAAAATACAATTTTTTCCAAATTTAAAGTGTTAGGCCAAACTTTTAGGAGAAAAAAAATATTGGTGAGGAGAAGCAGAAGCAGAAAAAAGTAACTTCTTCCTAAAATTGAAAAAAATACACTTAGAAGCATTTTTTAAAAGCTTGGCCAAACACTAATTGCTTAGAATTACCTTTTAAATTAATTAGTCAAACACAAATTGCTTCTCACCAAAATTACGTTTGAAAAATACACTTTTGAAAAAAAAACACTTCTCAGATGATTGGATTTGTTGTAGTATATTTGTGTTTAAGGGCATCTTTCAACCCATGCACCAATTTTTTACAACAAAATAGTGCAGATTAACTCCAACCCATTACACTATTTTTTACACACAAAAAAAAAAGCATTTATATTCCTCTATCTTTTCTATATTATATTATTTTTTATTTGTAAAACGAATCTTTCTTTTTTATTTTTACATATTCATCCCATATAATTCATATTTTCTATTATATAACCATTTAATATAAAATTATATTTTAATTTTAATCTGCGTCACTTACTAAATATTTATTTTTCTACTATTTAATGAACATTGTGTTATTTATTAACATATATATTTCAAGTTTGCACTTCTCATTTTATTGATGGTTATATATCTTCATACAATTATAACTTATAATAAAATTAACGTACAATTTTATATAAAAATAAAATATACAAAAATTAATTTATAAAATTTTTACACCAAATTAAAATATAAAATTAATATTATAAAGATATTACATAAAAAAGTATAAGTAATTATAAAATTCATAATATATCAAATTAAAATATTATATAATAAAAGATAATATAAAATATTGAAGAACAGTGCTACACCAAATTTAGTGCAACACTATTCACACACCAAATGATGTAAGAAATGGTGTTGGGTTGAGCACCAAAACACCAAATCTTACACCAAAATAACGTTTGGCGTCAAAAATAGCGTTGGGTCGGAGATGGTCTAACACCACCCCCTTATATTGCAATTTAGGTACAACTCCCTCCTTGCAATTAAAATATAACCACTTATTCAAAGCCGGAAACACTCTTGAACAGCCACGGGGAAAATTAGTGTATGACCAGATAGTGTCAGAAGAATCCTTCTTTGTTTCCTTTATTTTTTGAATAAAATACCAACAGAGCAACTTGTGAAGGATAAAACACAGGAACACCCTGTAAGCTGTTCACCCGAACTGGCTCCAAACACATTCATGATTTCGTACAGATTTGAAAAGACTTCAAATGACAAAATTCCTCAAGACTGGCTTGCCCAACCAGAAGAATGGCATGATAAAGTATGTGGTGGTTATTTGATCGGCAAAAGGATGACTTTAAAAATATAAAATGTGTAACACTACCATTGGATACAACTCTAGGCCACTAGCAAAAGTATCATGATTTGCCAAAGAGATCTTCATGCAGTTGATTCCTTCAGATAAGCTATTAGATCGGCGCGCTCCTGTGGCTTCTTCAACCCAGGGAAAACCATCTTAGTCCCCGGAATATACTGTACAGAAAACACCTTAGGTGATTAGATGATAAGCAAAGTGCCGATGAAAAACAAATATCAAGATAATCCTAGCACATTCATTTGTTGCTAATGTCAATACCACATCAAAAGAATTAAAGAGCAGCAACGTGTAAAGCAAGAAAATGATAAACACAAGAAATATGCAATGAAACAGAGGGACCAATTTACAGTCACTTCACACCAGAGCAATTGATTTTGACTACCTTTTTAACTGCAGAAACAAAAATTTCGCACCTGGGGACTGTATGCGCATGGCCATGCATGCTATGCTTCAACTCATATATAGTTTTCCCACAGTACTTTATTTCTAAAATAAGTCTCATTGACCCCCTGTCAACTCCACCAAATGGAATAGTACTGTAAAAAAGACACAACTAGACTCCATTCTGACCTCCCTCTTTTTACGTTCCTTAAATGCACATTATGACAAAAAACGATCTCATACGTCTATGGGTGCTTCAACTATGTAAACAACAAAACTTTATCAAAAAAGAATCAAAAAAGAAACTATGTAAACAACAAAGTCGAAGGCGTAGGGTGTGAAAAGCTAAAGATGATCAAGCGGTAAAAGTTCACTCTATTTTCACACTATACAACCTCCATTTTTAATGGTCCTATTCCATCCTGAGTTGGTTCAATTTTAACACCTTTAGCATCTATAGAGACACTGAGCAATTGAGCGACTACCAAAAAAATTTGCTCTTCAATGTTTCTTAAGCCCATAGTTAGAAGCTGACACGTAAGCATTTCAGGCCATCTTGAGGTGAAAAGCATTTCAAACTAGTACAGAGCATTGGTACTCAAAATTTCTCGAGTCTACTGGTGCAAATATCTCTAATTCACTTCCAAGTGCAGAGCATTAACTAGAAATTGGTACTCAAAATTTCTCGAGTCTACTGGTGCAAATATCTCTAATTCACTTCCAAGATTAGGATCTCAAGTTTTGTACATCAACTTTCTGCTGAAAGAGCATAAACCTCGGGCCAATGCTGCTAGATAAAGATAGAATTTCCTGAATGCTCAAGCTCTCTACTTATCCCGTCATGTTCACACGTCTTAGCAGTATCTTGATACCAGTACTTCCCTTGCTGGAGTAGGAAATGACATTAAAAACCTTCAACCTGACTAATCCAGCAATATCATTGTTAATGACATCTTGTTAGAACCGGAAAAAAAAAAAACAAGTGCAACACTGACGAACAGGGTGGATTTAGGGGCTCGGAAGTGGGTTCCCCCTTCGCCGGAAAATTACACTTACATATAAGGCAACATCCGTTTTGTGCTTCTATATATTATATATTTTGAATCCCCTTGTCACAGCCCAAATGCATAGCTCAGTGATCAAGGGGGTTCAAAACCTTTGTGAGGTTGCTGGTTCAATTCCTACTGGCCACAGTCCCTTTTAATTTTTAACCTTTTTCCTTTTTTGAACCCACTTAGCGGAGATCCTGTCTTCGCCACTGCTGACAATCGGACTTCCAAGAATTTATGGCATCTAAACAGACCAAAGAACAAAGGGAAAAGCTTGCTTTGCCATCTGAAGCTTTATTTCAATAAGTTGCGCTTCGGTATGCATGATGTCCATTTAAATCGGCTAGCAGCTTCACTCAGCAGAAGAGCCAACTTTAACTAGATTAATGAAGTACCAACACCCGACCTGCAGAATGTTTTTTAGATATTGAAGAGATGAAACAAAACAAAGAGGATCATTTTTTTAAGGGAATATGGTTGATTCACTTGCTCATCAACTCTCAGCTTCCCAGGAGTGACCAAGAGAAGCTGGGGATGCCCGATTAGGCGATTACTAGATGCCAGGAAGGTCTTCCTAAAAGCTTTACACCTTGGTTATTTGAGAGTAAAATACCAGGATGGGCTGCCCCATTCGATTCCTCTTCCCCATAACGTTCTCGCTCCCACCTATTTTGCTGGATCTTCCTTCATTCATTTCAACTGACGCAGTCTAGAGACTCAAATGTCAAAACAAACTACTGCAACAACAACCCGGGTCTGGAGAGGGTAGAGTGTACGCAGACCTTACCCCTACTCCGGAGGGATCAAGAGCTTTTTCCAAGAGATCCTCAGCTCAATTGATGAAAATGTCATAACAAACTAACAAACAAGAATTACGAGGCTAAGTAAAATCTAATAGCTACTTCAGAGATGAAGAATATCTTTCATTTTAATGGCCAAGATGTTTTGTAACGTACTAAACCCTTAAAAGTTATCCATGGCCCAGAAAGAGCCCCACAAGGCGTTCGTTCTTGATCGCCAATGCCTCCGCAACAAAATATTCAAATATAAGACTCAATATAACCGGGCTGCCAAATCACAATGGGACTCGACTTGAGAAACAAACCAAATGATCAATGATTAGCCATGATTAAAAAAGCGAGCGTTTCCTCGCTTTAAGCGAGAAGCGAAGCGCATAATCCATCACTTCAGGCATCAAAAGCGACTCGGATAAGAAAAGCGACAACTTCTCTATAAAAAGCGAGAAGCGGTGAAGCGAGAAGAAGCGAGAGAAGTGTTCGCTTCTTTGTTTAAAATACTCAAAGCCCTATTTATTAAAAACGTGATTTCTAAATAGTCTGGACTTCTTCGAGACTTCAACAGCAGCGAGAGACTAGGGTTCTTCTTCAACAACAACAACCATTTCTTCTTCTCTCATTCATCTAGTTCTGATTTGATTTCTGAAATAATCTCAAAGCATCAACTAGGGTTGTTCTTCTTCTTTTTCAAGAGTACAACAACAACTTTCAACAGGTATGTTCTGTACTTCTGATTTTCATTCTTCTTTTTCTTTTTCTTTTTAAACGTCCAAAAAGCGCTGAAACGCTGGTGAATATTTTTCAGAAAAATTTTGCCCAATTTTTTCAGTTTCTGCCCAATTTTTATATCCTTTATTCTTAGTTATTATTGTCTTTCTTATGTGTTATGTAGTTGTTCTTTTAATGGCGCCAAAAGAAGATAGGAAAGACCCGGCTTGGGCTAACTTTGCAAGAGTTAGCGAGATCAACAAGATGGCCATTAGATGTCTTTTTTGTGATAAAATTGCAAATGGAGAAATCTATCGTCAAAAAGCGCATCTAATTAGTGGTGATCCAAATGTTGCATCTTGTCCTAAAGTTTCGGGGCATGTGAAGGAAGAATTGAAAGCATACCTTCAAAAAAAAAGAGAGTTAAAGACTCAAATGATTCATGAACAAGAACTTTATAATCTTGATGATGACGATGATGAAACAGAAGAAGGTGACGATGCTTCGTTGCTTCCACCAAATCACAAAAGCGAGGAAGAATGCAACCAATGTCTTCTAGTTGTGGATCTACTGGCAAGATCAAAGGTCCTATGGATTGTTACTTTCCGCAAAATCCGGAGATAGGGGAGGAAAAAATGGTAATCCTCAAATTGATGCCAAAGCGATTTTGAGGGATCGTGCAGTTACAATGTTTGCGCGGTGGATGTATGATGCAAGTCTTCCTTTTAATTGGGTTAATTATACTGATATTTTTTCTGCTTTTATTGAGGTCGTAGGCCAATATAGTCCAGGAATGAAGCCTCCAACTTATTATGAAGTTAGAGGTCCATATCTAAAAACAGAGATGGAAGAGGTGAACAAAATTGTGGAGGAGCACAAAGTAGAATGGAACAAGTTTGGTTGTTCCATTATGATGGATAAGTGGACGGCAAGAAATGAAAAAATGATTATCAATATCTTGGTGAATTCTCCTAAGGGAAGCCTGTTTCTTGAGTCCGTTGATGCAAGCGACTCTTCGACTGATTCAACCAAAATGTATTCCTTGTTCAAGACTACAATAGACTCTATTAGAGCAGAAAATGTTGTTCAAGTTGTCACGAACTACGCTAGTGAAAATGTTAAAGCTGGTGATTTGATGTCTGCTGGGTACCCGCATATTTATTGGACTCTGTGTGCAGCATATTTCATTAATTTGATCTTTGGTGACATTTTCAAGGAAGACCTTTCAGTTCAATCTTTAATCAGGCAATTAGAGTGCATTCCTATATTGTTCAGAGGCCTTTGTTATTGAATATGATGAAGAAATTCACTAAACAAAGAAGTTTGGTGAAACCTGCAAAGACAAGATTTGCTATTACTTTCTTAACTTTGCATAGAATGTATGAGCAAAAAAGCAATTTGAAGAAGTTGTTTGTTTCAGATGAGTACACTAACAATGCCTATGGAAGGGAAGCTCGAGGGAGAGAAACTACCGATATTATACTTTCTCCTTCATTCTGGAACAATGTGGTTCATGCATTGAAGATTGGTGGTCCTTTAGTTTAAGTGCTTCGTTTGGTGGATGGGGAGCAAAGGCCACTAATGGGCTACCTGTACGAAGCAATGAATAAAGCAAAGGAGGCTATTCAAGCCTCTTTTAGTGATAAAAAAAAATACAAAAGAGTCTTTGAAATCATAGATAAAAGGTGGGATAATAAGCTTCATAGTCCTTTGCATGCAACTGGACTTGTTTTGAACCCGAAACTGTTTTATGACAATGAAGAGAGGATTCTAGGAAATGATCCTTTATAGAATGGATACTATGAATGTATTGAGAAGTTGATACCTGAAGAGTACGTGCAAGATAAAATAACAGAGCAATTTAGTATTTATAGGAACGCTGAGCAACTTTTTGGAAAAAACATGGCGATTAGACAAAGAAAAACAAAGTCCCCGGTGCTTATATGTTGTTTTATAGTTAATAAGCTATTTCTTTATCAGTATTATGTTTTGAAAATTTATTCTACTTCTACAGTTGAATGGTTCTAAGTCTAACATGTAGCTCATTCGGGTGTGAAAAGAATTGGAGCGCGTTTGAGAATGTAAGAACTAAGAAGAAAGATTTAGTATATTGAGATAATTAAATTATATCTCAATTGTCCTAATCTTACTAATTACTTATTATTTGCAGATCCATACCAAAAAGAGGAACAAACTAACCTTGAAGCGTCTCAATGATCTAGTCTTCATTAAGTACAATAGAACATTGAGGCGTCGCTACTACGCTCGCAATGTAATTGATCCAATTAGTTTGGACAACATCGATGATGCTAATGAATGGCTAACTAGAGTCCCGGAAGATCATGCAGATGAAGAAGTATTTGAGGATACTTCTGATTTCACATGGAGTGATGTCACGGAAGCGTGTGGAATTGAGGAGAGGATTTATGGTTTGAGGGGGAGTACCTCAACTTCAAGTTCACAGAGGAAGGGAAAAGAGGCAGCTACTTTGTCCCTAGTTGATGAAGAAGAAGAAGTTGAAGAAGATGACGACCTATATAATAATGATAGTGAAATACAAGAATTTGACAATCTTGTAGAAGAATAGGATGCTCCTTTTGTGCTTTAATTGATGCTACTCTTTAATTTTTTATTGAACATTTGCTTACAATTACATGTGTTGTCTATACAATATTTATTTAAATTTTTTTTAAAATTCCGCTTCACTTCAAAAAAGCGGGCGCTTTGCTTCTCGCTTCTCGTGAAATGGGGTTTGTTGCTTTTCCTTACTTCACGCTCTTCACAACACTGGTGACTAGATGTGTGAGACCCATAACAGTTGGACCTCAACTGGCATTTGTTTCATTTTTTGCACGGTAAGGGAAAAAGCACAGAAAAAAGAGCTAACGTTGGTTAGACAAATTGGGACAATAGATATAATTATACAGACAGCTGAAATCCACCAAAACTATCTTTAAGTGGAGCACAAAAGCACACAGAATGACAGAACACAAAACACACATGTGAGAAAACATACAGGTAAGAACACATATGTGAAGCACTAAAACCACTCACCACACCACTAAACAAAAGTCATACACAAACAAAGATGAACCTCACCTTCTTAGGATTGAGCAAGTACTCATATAACGTATTCTCTCCCCAGATCACGGCCATGTTCTTGTTTGCAGCAGAGTAAGAGTAACCTGGAGTTGTACCAGATTGTCTTCCAAAGAGCCCATTCAAGTTGGGTCCTGGAAAAAGTTAGACATGTTAGAAAACTTAGAACATGCGAAAAGCAGAATAATTGCTGCCTCTTCTGCATAATTATATGCAAGAGGAAAATGCATAAAGTAATTTGTGTGCTCAAGTATCAACCATATGATAGAATATGGCAGAATCGAAGAAGGCAATGAGGATGAAAATCGAAAATCTCTTGAACAAGCTTAACAGATACACACAATTATTGATTGCTATGCCCCATGAAATACCTCAACTATCATACATGCACAATCCCAGCATTTGAAGACAATTCCATAATGGTGCACACCTGAGGATGAATGAAAATCTTGCTAGCACGGGTAAATTTAAGTTAAAAGGGCGAACTATTACAGAAGGTCATATATCCGCCGACACATGCCTGTCCTCATCCAACTCTTAAAAAGGAGTGAAAATAAAAGAGCAAGTTTCATATCTCAACACCAATATTTTATTTTCTTTCCCCTTTCCATATTCCAAATCAAAAAAGAGGTAGACTCGATATAAAATCATAAATTATAAAATTCCTCAAACACAGTCTAGCACAATTTGGAAAATATAGCAGAAATTTTCAATTGCTAATTCCCCTGAAATCGGCAGTTTATTATAATATCCACGTTTATAAGGCAAAAGCATGCACGTGCATCTCAAATAGTACACTGTGGCACCTTAATCCACCTTTGACTTCTAAGGACTACAGATCTACCATTTCATTATAATTAATGTAGCAGATATCAATCGAAACTGTGTACCTTATGGACACATTAACACCAATAAGAAAACTTTAAAGATATATGTAAGGCATAGCCTAAATTTGTCCATGGCTAATCTTGAAGCCAAAGCAAACTTGAAGTCAAAAGTACTCAAATTTGGAGCCAAGGCATTCTTACTTGGAGCCAAAGAATAAAAGTTTGCTTTGGCTCCAAGATTAGCCATGGACAAATTTAGGTTGTCTTACAAATCTCCATCTCAGCCTAAATTGGATTATATAGTTATTTTACTCCACCTCCAGAAAAGCCCCAGTAGATTTATGTCAAAATTTAATTGTCGTTATTATTAACTTGCATTGTCTTTGTCATTGTCATTATAACATTGTTTGGCTAAATCTCGCACTATCTGGGTTCCCAATCCTAACAAATTAGTATCAGAGCGGGATTTAACCGAGTTAGTTTCAATAGCCAATAGTGACTCTAACAAAGATAACAAATTGGTACGGATGAGACTGAGGGAACTATATTTTCAACAACGGAAACTAGTTACAGGCCTGACAATGAGTGGATTTTAGATTTCAGTTATCCGTATCATATGTGTCCTAGCACGGACTTGTTTTCTACATAAGATTGGTGGAGTTGTCCAATTGGGTAACAATGCTACTTCTAACGTTATTGGCAATGGTACAATTCGGATCAGAATGCATGATAGTGTGGTGAGAACTCTAACGATGTTAGGTATGTTCCTGATTTGAAAAAAAATCTCATCTCTTTGGGCACTTTGGAATCTCTTAGGTGCAAATTCACTAGTGAAGGTGGAGTTCTGAAAATTTTTCAAGGTGCTCAAATTGTCTGATTTTGACGGCATTAAATTTAGACATAAGTCCATTGGGGCTTTTCTGGAGGTGGAGTAAAATAACTACATCATCCAATTTGGTCCAAGGTGGAGATTTGTAAATTAGTCCATGGCTAATCTTGGAGTCAAAGTACTCAAACTTGAAGCCAAAACATTCTTGCTTGGAGCCAAAGAATAAAAATATTTTTTTTAATTCTTTTTTTCTTTACTTGGGGATCAAGAACTTTACCCTTAGAATATGGGTCATCTTACTTCTTATTACATTTGAATCATCCCATATTTTGATTAGAAACTCACTTCGAGTATTCTTGTAATAGAGAATTTTGTTATATTCCATAGACATAGTGTTGGAAAACACTTTGAGTGAACCTCTTCTTTGTGAGTGATTGTAGCGAGGTTATTCACTTGTGATATATTTTGGAATAATTAGAGTTCCATCTCTAATTTTGTACTCTCTTTTGTCACGTTAAATTTGTGCCTTCTTTATCTTCTTTAATTAAGATTATTATCAACTTGCATTGTCTTTGTTATCGTCATTATTTGGCTAAATTCCGCACTACCTGGATTTCCAATCCTAACAATATACTTACCACCACCTCCTTAAATTAGTGCTACAAATGTAATTCAGATTCAAGAATCAAATAAGGATACACATGGCGAACGGCACTTCACACTAATAACATAGACACCGGGTTACAAATACCAACAACGGATAGACTTTGATTTTACTCGATTGAAAACCTCATCCAAGGATTCTGGTGACAAGGAATATTCACTAGTTGCATCCTTAGTTGCAGAAACTTAAGAAATTACATAAAAAGTCCCCCATATGACTTACTTTTCTGGTTTTCTCTCGTGTAGTTAATTCCTTCAACACCCCCCCCCCCCAAACTACCTAAACCAGTTTAATCGTTAATGCTACAGGTCAGGTCACAATAACACTGCCGCATTAGCAGTCAGTATAAATTCATGGGAAATCAAACAAACATACCACCACCTCAAAATTCCAAACCAAATAGTTAGATCCACAAGGAACGATCAGACGCTGTCTTAAAAAGTTAGTGTTTCACATGTGAATCCACTTATAAAAAGGGCATCCGCGCGACGAATAAGAAGCAGCAAATCAACTAAAGAGGAAAAGCCCCGTAGGAACTCAGCATACAAAAATTCAAGCAAAAAAATGATAACAGAATACTCATAATATATAAAAGTAACGATTACAAGAGTCTATAGTCCGTATGACACGTGAATCTAATACACAGAAAATTCAGGTCCGTGATGAATAATAAGCGGCGAACTAAAAAAAGGGACCAAAAACACCACGAAACTCAGAAAATAATAATTCATGCAAAGAAACAGTAGAAAAAAAAATAGGGATACACTCAAGCTTACTGTGTGTCTGTATGTAACAGAAAATACCTTGTTTGTGACCAGCGCCTTTATCGACGGTGTGACACTGAGCGCACTTGGTTTTGAAGATTTTCTCTCCAGCTTTGGGATTACCTGCTGGTGCTTCCCCGAACGTTGCCATTTTTCCTGATTTCCAATAAGCAAAAGCAAAATGAGAAGTTTAGTTTTGAGGTTCAGGCGAAATAAAAAGGGAATTCTTAAAGTGTGAGGGTTTTGGAGAGGTTTCTAGAGCTTTCTGATTCAACGAGTAGAACCTTTTCGGGTTAGTGAAAATGCAAATGGAACGTGTCTCGAGGGCGGTGGCACGCGTCTCTTCTATTTTATAAAATGACAAAACAACCCTCGCTTGCGTTTGCTGACTTTCCGTGCAAACCATGAATCAAGCTGAATTTTTTAAACAAAAAATGGAAAAAGTGATACTATTGTTTTTTGGTGCAAAAGATAACTTGCATAAATTAAAAAATGCGTACAGGATTTAGTGCTCGTGCACCATAGTACATATACTAACACTAGTTACAGTATCATATATTCGTGAGGTATCGCCCCAACAGTTAATATATCAATGATCCTTTTTATTAGTAGAGGCTATTGTTATCCTATTTATTGTCAAAACAGTACCATACGTTGAGTTATTGTTCCCATTTGATCTGCCTGCAGCTGATTTGATACAAAAAGGGGTGGCTTAACAAAAATTTGCAGCATATCAGTATCTTGCACTTCCTAGCTTCGCAAGTTGGTTTGCTACTCCATCTTGTTCCCTGTACGCATGTCGAGCTACTGGATCATGTAGCATCCTGAGGAGGTGCTTTCAGTCACAAATTAAGTTAGTATACTTTGAATTATCATCATCTAAAAGTGTGATTACCTCTTGTGCATCCGTTTCCACTTCCAGAGACAGTAGTTGCATTTATACGACTAGAATTATCCCCTTAATGAGAGCTTTCAGTTCTGCTGTGATACAATGCACATGTGGGACTGGACCAACAAATCCCACCATCCAAGCGCCTACGTGATTCCTAATCACTCTTCCAATTCCATCTGTATCCGTTTCAGGAGATGCTGCCCCATCCGTATTTAGTTTGTAGTAGTTAGGCTTTGGAGGTATCCATCTAAGATGAAGAGGAACTCTTTTGGCGTGCATATGATGTGATGCTGCCATATAGGCATATTCAATCGTCTGATTTAAGACTAGTTGTGGACTTGGTTTTAGCAGCTTATGTTCATAAAGATTCTTATTACAAGTTGTCCAAATATTCCAAAGACTTATTGACAGAAAAGTGCTTGTGTTAACTTTGTGAGGAAGGTGAATGCCTTTACAGTTAATAAGCTTATGTAACCATTGATTTGGGGCGCCTGTGATTTGCAGTTTACGAATGTAATTATCCAGTCCTATCGATATCCAATATTGTTTATCATGATAGCACGTGAGGAAGATATGATTTATAGTTTCTTGTATATCTTGACGGATAGGACAAGTTGGTGTCGATATTCCTATGTAATTGAGGTAGTGGAGTGTGGGTAGTCTATTATGTCAAAGCCAGAGAAATATTTTTGGATGGATTGGCAGGTTCCAAATCCATTTGAAATAGTTTGTTGTGTTAGAGAGAAAGGCACTATTATTAGTAAGCTCCTTGTACATGGTTTGCACAGTGAATTGTCCGTTGTTTGTAAGTCCCCGAAGGAGATGATCTTGTTGATGTGTATAGATTCAAAGGTATTGCTTATTAATAGCCTTTTCTATGTCCGTAGGAATTTCAAAGGAGAAATTTGCCCAGTTCCATTCGTGATCTATGAGTACATTAGAGATTGTAAATGTATCATGAAACTGTGGCAGGGGTCCTATGAACAAGGATCACAAAGGTGTTCCCGTTTTAAGCCATGGATCAACCCATAACTTAATGTGGTTCCCTGTCCCCACTCTCCACTGGATACCCCTTTGACAATGATTCCAACCTTTTAAAATATTGTGCCAAGTTAAAGAGTAATTAGTAGCCGTTTTTTGTGAGGGGTATTTAATTAAGAGAGTCGTTGCCCAAAGAGATTGTGGTTTCTGAAAAATCCTCCAAGCTAGGCTCGCTAACAAAGCGTTATTCTTAGTTCTGAGCTTTTGGATATTTAATTCCCCCTATCCCCCCCCCCCC